>PVKS010015150.1:0-46649 GCA_004027875.1 Aplodontia rufa | reverse complement strand
AACAAGTGAGCCCTGGTTCTGAGCCAAATGACGCCATCCAGCATGACGATGTGGCCCTGGCACCCACCAAGGGACAGCCCATATGTTCTCCTCCCTGCACAAGTGGAGAGCTGCTGTCAGAGGAGGGTAGCGAACAACAAAGGTGGGGGCTTTCGACAAACACACCACCCACCCACCCGGGCCGGAACTCAGCAGGCCCAGGAGCGCCGCGAGCCTCTGTTCTTTCCTCTCTTTCTTCCTTATCCTCGTTGTAACAGGATTGAGCCCAGGGGTGCTTAACCACTGAGCCACATTTCCAGCCCTTCTTATTTTTTATTTTGAGACAGAGTCTCACTAAGTTGCTGAGGGTCTCACTAAGTGACTCAGCTGGCTTTGAACTTGCGCTCCTCCTGGGCCACTGGGATTATAGGTGTGGGTCACTACACCTGGCTATGGGAGTCCCTACTCATTGCTGCTCAGAAGCAGCTCCCTGCTCACCCAGGGACTCGGGAGAGACAAGAGCCAGATGGAACATTCTGGATCTCTAATCCAGCCACAAAGACAGGTCCAGGATCCTTCGCCCAAAACCCTGGGGACCAGGTGGTTGAGTTGAGAGTTCTTAGAGCTTGGAACAGGGAACTGATACATCGTGCTGCCTGGCACAGCAGCGGCACAGCCAGCGAAACGCTGGTCTTCCCACAGCAGCACGGGCAAACTTCCTGCGAGGGATGAAAACCTCTGACAGCATCGTTTGGCACAGGTCACACTGAGCTGCCGAATGAATTTCTACAAAACCACCCTGGTTTTCAGGGCATGAATTTGGGAGTAGCAGGACAGGGCTGTAGACCTGCATCTCCTGGGGACTAACGCCACGTGCCAGGCAGTTCCCTGGATGGCAGGAGGGGAGAGGACGGAGGCACAGGCGGGCTTTGGGGATGGAGGGTCCCCAGCACACGCTGGGGGGGCGCACACCTGCTGTTCCTCTCCATTCCACCTGTGTGTGGCTTATGATTTCATAATTTGAATTATTCTGAAACAACAATAAAAATTCTTTAAGTGAAATAAAGATAGGTGACTAGTGGAGGAGGCAGAAACAGGATTCTGGCTTGAATGGGGGACACTTTTCACGGAGAGGAAACTCGGGAGGGTGGCGGGGCCATCTACCCATCTGGAGTTTAATGGATATAGTGACTTTTAAAGAACGACTGCAAGGGGCTGGAGCAGCAGCTCGGCAGTTACGGCGCTTGCCTGGGGTGCGCCAGGTTAGAACTCCAGCACCACGCACTGCACCGCAACAAAGCGTTGGACCCACAAAGGCCACATGAAACACTAAACAAAGCTTGACTCTCTCTCTCACTGTCCCACAAATGCACTGCCATCAGGGTGGGCTTGGGGTGGCCACCAACAGAGGAGGCCCACGTGACCCCCAAGGCTAGGGAAAAGGCTGCCTGGCTTCTACCCGGCTCTCCTGACACTGGCTGCTGGCACGTTCCCTCTCAGGACCCTCCAGCCAGGCTGCAAGATGTCCAGGACACAGAGACCCTCAGGACCCTCCAGCCAGGCTGCAAGGTGCCTAGGACACAGAGACCATCAGGAGCCACCAGCCAGGCCAGGCTCAAGTCCCCTGCTCAAACTGCACTCAGGTACCAGGGAGACTCTAGATCAGGGCAGGGGGACATTTCTGTAAAGGACCAAACAGGAAAGTGTCGTTGGGGCTGTGCAGGCAGCCACGCGGTGGCATGTCATAGCACAAACAGTCCTGGGCAAGACCACGGAGAACCACAGCTGTGTCCCAACAAAACACTGTTTAGCAGGACAGGCCAAGTTCAACTTCTATCCTGGTGACTCTGCCCTGACCACTTGAGGGTGCCTCTCAGCAGGTCATCCCCAGTGAAGGCCCTGAATACTGTGTGGCAGAAGCAGTCTGTCCCCACCGTCCCTGCCTGCAGAACCCAGGCAGAATGGAAGGGCAGGTGTGTCCCACCAGCTTGCAGGGTGGCTGTGGAGCGGCCACCAGAACAAGGTGTCCTCCAGGGTCCAGGTGGAGAAGCCCTGGGGCTTCAGGTTTGTGCCTAGAGCTTGGTGGGCACAGTGTGTCCATTCGGGTGTCCAGGGCCACAAGAGTGGGGAACACCACCCAGGAAGAGGGAAGACAGGGCCAGGAGCACCTGAGGTCTGAACCCAGCAGCCTGGGCATGGAGGGGCAGGGAGGGCACTGGGCAGGGAGAGGGGGCGGGAACCAGGAAAGCCTGAGGATAGGAAGGCAGAGCAGAGGCCAAGGTCACCAAAGACACCAACAGCTGCCACAGGATCTCATTTCACAAGGTGCCTGCCATGAGGGAGGGGCAGAGAGGAGGACAGAGAAGATTCTGCTACCACAGTGATGGGGGACCTGGGGCCCAGAGAGGCTCAGGGACTGTGTCCAGGACACACAGAGGATTCAGAACACCAAGTTCCCACCACAGCTACAGTGGGGCCTGGCAGCACGGCCGCTGGGCTGCTGTACACAGACGCTTTCGAGAAAGGATGAAGACGAGCAGTGCAGCCCAGCAGGGCAGGCAGCTTGAGCGCTCCCGACGCCAACCACCAGCACCTCCGTAAGAGCAAAGGCGCTCGCTCGCAGGGCGACCTGCACCCGCTGCGCCAGCCACCAAGCCCCTCTCCAGGAGTGACCTCAGGTGACCTGCACCTGCTGCGCCAGCCACCAAGCCCCTCTCCACGTGTGACCACAGGGCGACCTGTACCCTCTGCACCAGCCACCAAGCCCCTCTCCAGGAGTGACCACAGGGTGACCTGCACCCTCTGCACCAGCCACCAAGCCCCTCTCCAGGAGTGACCACAGGGCGACCTGTACCCTCTGCACCAGCCACCAAGCCCCTCTCCAGGAGTGACCCAGGGCGTCCCAGCGCCCTGCTCTTAGCCTCACCAACAGAGGGCAATGCCCAGGTCTCAAGCCAGAGGGGAAGAGAGCTGCCAGGAAGACCAGCTGTGTCAGTGGGCACAGGGCTGAGGTCAGGACTGGCACGAGATATGTGGCAGCCACACAAACCACCAGCCCTGGCTGCTGGCCCCCAGCAAGGTCTGTGGAGGACAATGCTCTCCCTCCAGCGAGGACCAGGACTGCCAACCTGCAGAATGCCAATGTCTCCCCCTCAGCACCCTTCAGCTGCTTCCAGAAGAATTTCACTGAGGCCTCTTTTGAGGCCATAGGGAGCTGCTGACGCTGTAGGTCCCACCTTGAGTCTCAGGAGCTGGGGTGGACTGGGACTCCCAGCACAAGCTGACCTAGAGGCCCTTACTGTAGCACCCTGGGGGAGGCCCTGGGTTCTGCCCCCTATGGCCCTCAGAGACCCTGGAGGGGACACTCCCAGTGACCAGCCAGGTGCAGGACAGTCCCCGCTGCTGCCAGGAGGCCAAACGACCTGCTCCGGCCGCTCCACAGGGGCTGGGGGGCTGGGGGGCCAGCCACCCCCAAGGGCAGGTGGCTCAACTTTGCTGCTGCCAGGGGCTCTTCTCCGACTCAGGGCTTCCGGGGAGCAGATCAGCCATCGCCTTGTCAGGCGGCCTGCATCACAATGCTGAGCACAGAGCAGAGGGAGTGCTTTCTAGTTAAATATTTGCTAAGAAAATTCCAGTCCTAAATTTCAGGAGAGCGATTTAGCATGACACTAAGGGAGGAAGACACAGCGGTGCTGGACTGTTAACTAGAGATGGCTGTGCAGGAAATGAGAAAAACAAGCCCCACGGCACTGGACTGGGGTACCCCTGCCTGGTTTGGATCAGGGCCACCGGGGCTCCGCATGGTGGGTGCTCACTTCTCTCTGGCCCCACTCCCTCCACCCCCAGATGGCGGAACAGCATCCAGAATTCAAAAGGTGGGAACAAACCCTCTCCCACTCGCATGGGCTTGGGCCCCACATGTGCACCACGCTCTGTGGCTCCTGGGCTCCGGTCCCAGGCCTTTGTCCCCTGCCACTCCCTTCCCCGAAACTGAGACCGTCCCGCCCTGCCGTCGCCAAGCAAAAACTGACCGCTTGGCCTGGGCTGGTGGTGGCCCCAGGCTCAAGGAGCCAGGGAGGGAGGGAGACCTCGACCAAGTGCAGCTGCCGCAATGTGGCGGCTGACACCTCCCTTGCACAGAGCCAGCAGCTCCCCTGCACAAGGAGAGCAGGTGTCTCAGATGCCTGCTGGCCTTCCCTCAGTCCTGCCGCTGCCACCGCCTGGCTGCAGGAGGCCTCTCACTGCACACCTGAGCACCTGCTCTTCACAGCACCTGGTAACTGCGCTGTGGTGTGGCCAGGCCTCCCCCTCCACTCGATGCCACTAACACCCCCACCACACACTTCCCAGGTTCCCTAGGAGAACACCAGCTCCAACTCCTCCCAGGGCTGGAGCCCCGGTCTGAACAGAGGAAGGGGTCACCCAGCAGGAAGTACCCAAGCCGAAGTGGTGTGGGGACAACTTCACAGTCACGCACAGGCCCCTCCAAGCCCCCCAGGGCCCTGCAAAGGACACAGAGCTCTCTCACACTGCAGCTGACTGCACGCACACGCTCGTAATTAAACATCATGTGCTGTAAAGTCTTTAACAGATCCTAATCTGCAACCCAAACTCAAAGGAACCCTAATTAAAAGCGTCGTCACTCATTAATTCAACAAATATCTGCAGCCCTTGGTGCGAGGCGGAGAGTTCAGCATGCCGAAGGGAAACGCCAGTCTTGCCCTCAAGGTGTCCTCAACCTGGTAGGGATGACAGAGCGCCACGAGGTCACAGCGTGGAAGTGCTGGGGCAGGGGTGATGGGCTGCGGGTGGGTGGGGGAGGGGCACCAGGGTGGGACAGTCTCTGGGTGACGATGGGAACCTACTGTGGTCAACTCCTGCTGGGACTGGAAATCCTATCTCTTGGATCCTCGGGACACTGGGAGCAGGGGTGTCCCCAGAGGGTACCTAGAACCAGTGCTCCATGGGAAGCCCATGCCCTCCTCGCTAGGCCTCTTAGGGACACAGGATTGTTGTGGGGTAAGAGCCCCACAAAGGAACCAAGCCCTTCATGCTCCAGAGCCCTGGGTCACAGGCTGGTGTGTGCAGTGCACTGAGATACAGGCAATGAAGCATGTGTGCATTCAGGCATGTGTGTGTGCACATGCAGATGTGTGTATGTGCAGGTGTGTGCATGTACGCATGTACATGTTTGTGCATGTAGGCATGTGTGTGCATGCAGACATCGTGTGCTTAGGTATGTGTGCGTGTGCACGGAGGCGTGTGTGTGCATAGGTGTGTGTGTGCATGCAGGTGTATGTGTGTGTACGACAAAGAGAACGCATGCACACAAGCTGGGGGCACCATTTTGTGGGACCATGGCTCAAATCACCACACCAGGGTCAGGACTAGCACAGGCCTGGGAGAAGCTGCCTGGACAGCACCCCCCCGGCCTGGTCAAGGGACATAGGAAATAAGTGCTCTCTGCCCCAGCTCCAACGCTTTCTACAGAAGAGCAGTGATGGCTCCCACTCCACCACTCGTAGCAAAAGGCATTCAGGGAAGGAGGCAGTCGGCAGGTCCCCAGAGCACCCACACACCTCAACCAGCCTGGCCCCTCCCTGTGGGGATGAGCAGTGACCTCGGGAGGGACTGCCAGGACTCCGGTTCTCCCCAAGTGATGATCATGCTCAGCTTCTGACCAGTCTTGGGGATGTCCAGGTAGATTCATGGCTTGGAATCTTAAACCAACACATAGCTGCTGTCCCCAATTCCTCTAGTCACCACAGCCAAGAATGCTGACTGCACTTACTTGGGGCCACTTCTTCCTGGCTCAGTGTCCTGGGCACCCAAGCTGGACCCTCTGCACCAGGTGGAAAGCAATATGTAATTTCTCACCACCACAGCACACTTGCTAAAGCCAGGCCTTTGCCAGGTGCCCCTTCCACCTGCAGGGTAGTCACTGCTGATGGGGCCCTGACTGCCCCACATGGGGCATGGGCAGCCCAGACTTTACTGGGAAACACCTTCTTCTCTCTGTAAGCCCCAGGTTCTAAGAACAGGGAGCTCGCAAGGCTGGACGCACTGCCAGCCTGGTTGGTGGAAAGCTACCTGCCCCCAGAGTCTGTTTCCCCACCCTGCATTGGGAACCCCTACTGTGCCCATCACAGGAGACTCAGTCCAACTGAGCAGCACTCTGAAGTGCAAGGAGATGAAGGCTCCACAGCATGCCCAGCCCCTGTGCCACTGGGCCTCGGCCTCTTCCAGCCAGCAGACACCCTCAGACTCACAGGTCCTATACCCCAATTCACATCAGATGCAATGCAGATCAACTGGAGAGATTTCAGAGCGCTGGGGAGGAACCAGGGCTCCTGGGAGCCCCACCTGCAGCCTCCTGCCCAACACTGCCCTTCTCCATGTCACCTGTTCCAACATGAACAGAAAAGACCATGTGCGTTCAAGGGCCATAATTACTGCACCCCAAAAAGCACTTTTAAACATTAGCTGAGAGGAGCTATATCGAACCAAGTTACCCTCGCCTCTGCACAGCGTGCCAGACTGCAGATACAGGTGGGCACTTTAAGACCAAGAAAGCCCTGCAAGCCCACCTCGTGCATCCCCGCATCAGCCCATCCTCGGGCAGAGTGCGTTTCTGGCTCGGTGGCCACTCTCAGGAGCAGCCAGACCCGCTCCAGGATCTGTGCCCCAGGCCCCATGTGGCCCGGCTGCCAGCTTCACCTGCTTCATGGAGGGGAAGCAACTCGCCCAGGGCCACCAGGCAGGTTAGTGACATGCCACAACGCACACCCACGTCCATCGCTCCCCACCCCCACTGCCTGTGGTGCACACAGGGTTTCGTTCCTCAGGAAGGTCAACAGCATGGAGTCAAGACGCTCCCCTGCACAGGGAAGGACTCCGCCAAAACACCCTGCAGCCCTTCCGCAGCCACTTCCCTGCAGCCGCACCAGCGCATCTGGGACCAGACACTCTTTCATGTGCGTTGTAGGACCCTGAGCAGCATCCCGCGCCCTGGCCCACCAGGTGCTAGTACCCCCTCCCCATCATGGGATCACCAGAATGCCTGCAGGCACTGCCAAATGTCTCCCGCAGGCAAAGTCACCCCAGAGGGAGAGCCACCGTGCGGTGTGAAGGAAATCCTGCCAGAAAGACACCTTTCCACGTTTTTCTTATAAACCAGAAGAAAGGAGAAGATCTAAAAGCCACTCTGTCCCCTTGAGAATCTGCAGGTAAGCAGATCCCTCCAGACTTCACTGCCTCACCAGCACGGGGCCTGTGCCCAGCAAGGGTCAGGGCAAGGCCAAGTCAGAGCGCACACAGAGACCCGCGTTGGGGCAGGGGCTGGATGCCTGGGAAGTGGAAGAGAGGGAAGGATGGTGGGGATGCTGCGACAGCCACAGCCAGGCTGGGCCCACAGGCACTCTGCAAGATGCAAGTGCCGCTCCAGGAATGAAGGATTTCCACTCTGCCCAGCCTCCCAGCAGAAGTCCGCTTCTCATCAGGAGACACTTCAAAGCGAGTCGGCAGTGCGTGGCCTTAGCCCTAGTCACGCAGGGGTGCCTTATGCACCTTTTAAAAGCCACACTCAGGAACGCTCCTGTTTTCACTCCCAGAACCACGTCCGCCTGGCCTCACTCCAACTGTGCACAAAAATCACCTCTTTATTTCTCTTTTCCCTAAAACCTTACCCACTTGTTTTTTTTTTAATTTTAAAAAGAAAAAGAGGGACAGTGAGAGAGAAAAAGAAGGAGGAGGAGGAGCAATTTTTATTTAGTTTTTCATGTGACTTTCATTCCTCTGACACTTTGTGGTGTATGTGGCGCTGGGGTTTGAACTTGTGTACTCGTGGGAGTCAGGCAAGCACCGTAACCTCTGAGCCACGGCTCCAGCCCTACCCACTTGTTTTAAAAACCTGTAGTGGGTGTTGTTCTGGACCTGGCTGTATTTTCCTTAAGGTTAGAAACGGGCACTTGGTGATGGGACAAGGATTGAAAAGCAACTGAAATCATTTAAAATTTCTCTGGAGCGAAGAAAAGCATGGAAGAAGAGTTACCGCAGGGCTCTCCTGCAGCCGGGCCCGGAGCCTCCAGGCCTCCTTTCTGTGCATTCTCGCTTACTGCAGGGAAGGGGAGGTACTGGTGGCTTCTCTGGCCTGCTGAGTTCCAGGGGGACAAGCAGGGTGGGGCCTGAGGGGCCCAGGGTTGGGTGAGGTCAGCTCTCTGCAGCTCTGGGAAGCTCTACTCTGCCCACCACAGAGAGCAGGGCCCCTGTGGACTGCGCGGGCCTCATGTCCTTCTTCTGAGCTAAGATCTGGGGTGACCTGTATTTTCAAGCGTGGCCAAGATGCGAGGTGGGAGGGGCAGGGCACCCCCCCTTCTCTTGAGCTCATGTTGACTTTTCAGGGAGAAGAGGTTTGGGCCACAAGTGAGGAGGGCTGAGTTGAGACCCTTCCCAGATGCTCGGTGACAAGGGGATTTGTTTTCTGCTTTCACAACAATGGCACCCAGGAACCGGCTAGGAAGGGCGAGCGCTTCCCCCACGTGGAGTGTGCAGCTGAGCAGCCACTGCAGCGGAATCTCACCTCAGCCCAGCAGCCAGGTCATGAACACAGCGCCAGGCAAAGGCCTGCCCAGTGCCAGGGCAACCCAGAAGAGTCACAGCCTCGCATGGTGGGCTGTGCCCCATGGCCAGAGCCAAGGCAGGGAAAGGGGCATCTCTAAGACCATAAGACAATTGCTCATTCTAAGTTCTCAGCTGTTAAAAATAAGCCACAGGGGTCTGGAGCCAGTTACAGCGACTGCCTGGCATGCGCAAGGATGCAGGTTCGAACCCCGGCACCCATGTATACTACTAAGTGTCAGAGCAACAAAGGCCATGTGAAAAAAATCAATAAAAATTGATTCTGTCTCTCTCTCTCTCTCTCTCTCTCTCACTGTCCTTCTCTCTCTCTCTCTTTTTTTTTTTAAGAGAGAGGGACAGTGAGAGAGAGAGAAAGAAAGAATCAATTTTTTATTTAATTTTTCATGGACTTTCATTGCTCAGACACTTCATTGTGTACCTGGTGCTGGGGTTTGAACCCGCGAACTCGCGCATGCAAGGCAAGTGCTGTAACCACTGAGCCACCGCTCCAGCCCCTGTCCTTCTCTCTTAAAAAAAAAAAAAAAAAAGGAAAGAAACTCAACAGTTGAGTTTAAGAATAGATTCAACTAAGCTGCTAAGAAAATTAGTAAATTGGAATAAAAATCAAAAGAGACTCTTCAGTCAGCCAGGCACCACCTGTAATCCCAACAACTCAAGAGACTTAGGCAGGAGGATTGCAAGTTCAAAGCCAGCCTCAGCAACTTGATGAGGCTCTGAGCAACTTAGCTAGAGCTAGACCCTGTCTCCAAATAAGATATAAAACAGGGCTGGGGTTGTGGCTCCGTGGTTAAGCGTCCCTGGGTTCGATCACTGGTACTTCCCCAAAAAGAGAAAGAGAGATACAAAGAGAGAGAATCCTCAGACCAAACGGAGTCAGAAAAAAGGCCACACATGGCTCGACCTTCCAAGTCTTGCTCTGCCTCATGCTCCCTTCGGTTGTGCATTATCATTTGACTGACAACAATCTCAGAGACACAGCCTGTTCTCCGGGCTCCCGGCGCTGCTCCACTCGCCTCTCTAACTACTCCTGGCTACTCTCTTAATCACAACAGGATATATGTAAGCCTTGACATCCAGCCAACTAAATGCTCCTCCTAACTCTTCTTCAAGGTTGCCTTGGCTGATTTTATTTGCATATAAAACTTACAATCAGCTTATTAATTTTTTCATTTTTCCCTAAAAATCCTATGGGTTTTCCACTGGGCACAGTGGTGCACACTTATAATCCCAGTGACTTGGGAGGCTGAGACAGGAGGATCACAAGTTCAAGACCAGCTTCAGCAACTTAGTGAACTCCTCACCAACTTAGACAGACTGTCTCAAAATAAATATACTTTAAAAAAAATGGTGGGGGATGTGGCTCAGTACTAAAGCACCTCTTGTTTAAATCACCAGTAACAAAAAAAAAAAAAAAGTCTCCTGTGGGTTTTAATTTAATTAACATTACAGTGAACATATACACCAATGTGGGGAGAAAGATATCTTTACATGACTGAGACTTCTAATCCATGAACATGGTTAAGTCCTCCATTTATTTATGTCTTCTCAAATTTCTCTCAATAATGTTTATAGTTTTTTTGGCAAAGTTTTTATTGGATTTACTCCTTAATTCCTCATTATTTTGTATTTTTATACTATACAAATAAAATATTACATTTCATTTTCCATTTACTGTACCAGTGAACATAAGCTGGAGTAAGTGCATTTGGTCTCGCGGCATAAGCATCCAGGAATCTTGCTGCACAGGCTCCCATCTCATTACTCATTTGCTTATTCCTTTGGATTTTCATTGTCTGTAACCAAATCATCTGTGAATAGCAGCAGTGTTTCAAAATCTACAACTATTTTTTTTCTTGTCTTACTTCATTGGCTAAGACTTCAAAACAATGTTATGTACCTGAGATTTAATACTAAGTCTGGCAAATAGAAGCAACTAAATAAGAACTGACTGAGCAAATGAATAACTTAAATGTTCACAAGGTGCTAGAAATGAGCTAATCCATTACCAATAGCTAGTTGGTCACCACAATTTCTGGGCAAGATTTAGCTCTTGGACTTCATGCCAGGAGATCCTGATCTTGACGGTTAGTGAACGAGCAAGGGCTACGCAAGACCTGAGAGTGGGCAGGGAACCATTTGGCTCCAAAATAATAATAAGAAAACGGGAGAGAGAAACTAACATCAAGGAAGGAATAACGCGACATTATTTGGAATCAATACGGCAGCTTTCCCGGAGAAATCAATTGGGAAATTATTTTAACTTACAAAAGAGCCTGATCAAAAAGTTGGGTACAAAATCATCAGATAAAACTCCAAAACCCAGCAAGAGTCAGGAGAAAAATGTGATGAGGAAAATACCCTTTTACATCAGCAGCGAAACCCCCAAAATTCCTAGAAATGAGCCCACAATGCAATCTGGATGTGGGGAGCATGATTATTTTACTTGGGTACATAAAAGATGGTCAAGGAGAGAGCGTGCCATGTTTCTAAACAGAAGGCAACATGGAATCTGCAGACAAACGTCACATCTTCCCAAACAGCATCAGCCTTACCAGCGTAGCAAACTACCAGGAACCTGGCAGGTGAGACAGGAAGAGGTCACGCTCACAGCGGTGCAGGTCAAAAGCCCACAACCCTTCCTCAGGGAGAACCTGCCTGAAGCTCCTCTCCCAGCTTCCGGGCGCTAGCTACCCCCATCCCACCCCCATCTTCACAGTCCTCCTCTCTTCTCAGCGTTTTTTTTTTTGCCTTCTCCTCTTCCTTCTCTTAAGAGGACTTGCCACCGGACTTACGGTCTAGGATGAGCTCATCTCTAGACCTTGGCTTAAATCCATCTGCAAAGACCCTTTTTCCAATAAGGTCAGATTCACAGGTCCTGGGTGGATATGCCTGCGGGGGTGGTGGGCACTTTCGACCCACACAGTAATCCTTAAGCACAATGCTGCTCTCACCAAAACCCCTATGGGATTTTCTTGTTGAACTCCATAGACATTAAGATGTTCTTATGAAGCTCAGAGAGCAGCCAGAATAACCCAAGACAAGTGACAAAGAGCAACAGGAGGACTCACACTCCTCGGGCTGTCAGAATGTGCTAGAACATAACAGCAGCTCAGCTAGCACAGTGGTGTGGGCTAGGGAGGAACAGCTATGTGGAGAGTGGAGAGGCGCTCCCCACACATGGCTGCAGAATGCAGGCAGTGATAAAAGACATCGAAAGAAAGGGGAAAACCAAACCTTCTCCCCCTGCCACGACCCCAGATTAACTCCAGACACCGTGAAATAAGACATGAGAGAGTCTGACACTCCTGGGTTCAGGAATGCTAAACCCCAAACTAGAAACCAGGAAGGAAGGTAAGGGCAGGGTGGGCACTGTCAGGTCCCAGAGGAAACAGGAAAAGCCAAGAAAAGAAGCCCAGGCCCAAGGAATCAAGGACAGGCAGGAAATTCAGAAATGGCCACTTCTGCCCTGACTGGAAAAAGTTCAGACAACGATAACATCAAACTTGGGGTCAACCAGCAGAATAGTCTTAGAAGACAATTTGTAATTTGATCCAAATGAAAACATGACATGCCCACTGATGCAAGTCACGCCTATAAATCTGCTTTCAGAAGCTCTGACATGCTTCCTGACAGGGGAGCAACCACTTTGCTGTGATAGAAAGAAGTGGGGCGCAGCCTAAACCTTCCCCATGCCCAGCCGACAGGGATCAGGCAGGAAAGGCTACATTGTACCCAGGCAACAGCCTGCATGCTCGTAGTCCATTCCCAGAGTCTCAGCTTTCACTCTGGGAACCCCAACGCCAGGTACCAGCAACCCTACCAGGTGCTGCTGCACCAGCCGCCTCGGGGATTCATCTGACCCGTGGGCTTGACCCCCTCTCCACCGCCTGCAAATCCCCCTCTCAAAACCCGAAACCCCAAACCCTGCTGGCTCTGTCCTCCAAGCACACCAGGCCCCAGGGGTGATGGAGGTCACCTTGGTGGCCTCCTCCAGCCACTCCGGGCTCAGCAGTGACCTATCCCACAAGCCCAGTACACAGTCTCCTGTCTTCCTGGCCTGCCAGCAGGAAAGGGGCTCACTGGAAAGATCAGAGCTTGCAGGGAACCTGGCGCCCGGCTTTAACTGCCTGCTGAAAATGACCTATTGTGTGTAGTCCCTGACAGTCCCCTTCCCCCAGGGCCCGAGATTACATTTACTGAGGTGGCGGTAACCATGGAAACTGGCGGCCCTGCACAGGCTGCGGATGGTTGATGGGTAACCAGGGGGACAATGGCAGTGCCTCTGTGCTTATTCAGATGACGGGGTGGGCTGAATGGGAGCCAGGCACAAAGGCCACTGGCAAAATGATGCAGGCTCCAGAAGATTCCAAAGGGGGCCTGAATGACACCATAACTTGTCACAAAAGAACAGAGGCAGCCCTGCCCCACACCTGCGCTCTCTGATCTCCTCACTCCGTAGGCCGTCTGTCTGATGTGGCTTTCCTTACAGCAAGGATCTGGTCCACATTCCGGGCCTCCAACTACAGACTCCAAGGGAAACTCCCCAGGGGGTCCTGCAGCACCAGTTTTGGGAACTCCGTGGCCTAGAAGCCGGCAGCTGGCCGCTTCGCCACCTCACCCCACCATTATGTGGCATGCCTGTCAGGTGGGCACACCTTGGGGTGCGCTGCTTGGGGAGAGCTGG
This sequence comes from Aplodontia rufa, assembly GCA_004027875.1. NCBI lineage: Eukaryota > Metazoa > Chordata > Mammalia > Rodentia > Aplodontiidae > Aplodontia > Aplodontia rufa. The sequence continues at coordinate 33,349 of PVKS010015150.1, read as the reverse complement.
AGACCAGCTTGCTGGTGGACATACCTAGATGAGATGGCTTAGGACCCCCACCCACCACGATGGTGCTCGGATGGTAGAGAGGGAGACGGAGAGGGAGACAGACAGAATCAACTTCATTTTTTCCATCTGGCTTTTGTATTTGACAGTTGTGTATGTGGTGCTGGGATTTGAACCCGGGTCTTTGCATATGCCAGGCAAGTGCTCCAACCACTGAGCTCAAGATGTTCCGTTTCTCAAGATCAAACATTACCCCCTTCGATATTTGAACAGCTCAGCTGAGAAACGCCTAAACACATCTTTCCACGAACTTGGACAGCCGCTCCCCAAAAGAAGCTTCCAAATACTGTCGATCCTCTCCGGCACAGCCAGGAGCTCCCTCGGCTGGAAGGGAAAAGAGGGGAGGGAGGCTGCCGGTGGGAGCAGATCGTGCCTGCATCTGAAGCAGGAGGAACGTCACCTTCTCACTGTCTCCCTACAGCCCACCCTGCAGAGAAGAGCGGTTCGCTGGGAAGCCAGCAATGGAAATCCCAAGTGACCCGGGGATGCTTCTGAAGCCCTGAGCTCCCTGCTCTGCAAACACCTGTGGAACAGGTCCCACTGCCCCGTCTGTCACTTGAGGAAACCAAGGTTCCCAGAGGCTGTGACAAGCTCCAGGTCACCAGGCAACTGACAGCCACACCCCACGATCATATCCCCAAGACCTCCTGCCTCTGCCATCTTCTTTAAATATCAAACAGAGCAGGCCAAGACCAGGAACGACAAGTTTTTTAAAGAACACCCGCTCCACGGGAGGCTGTGCAGGCTGCACAGCCTCTGCGAACATTCAAGTTCCAAAGCACTCCTGAATGTCCCCAAGGCAAAGCTGTAAAATGTCACATCAGCACTCAGACACTTTCAATTTTGGAGTGTTTGGATTTTCAGATTGGGGTTTTTCAGGGCTAGAGCAGTGGCTCAGCATTTAAAGCACTTGCCTGGCATGTACAAGGACCCGGGTTCAAACCCCAGCACCACATACACAACTAAGTGCCAGAGAAACAAAGGCCAGATGAAAAAATAAACATAGTTAATTCTCTCAAAAAAAAGAAAGAAAGAAAGAAAGAGGGAGAGAAAAGATCAGGGCTATTCAACAGGTAAATATTCCAAATTCTGGAAAACTCCAAAACTTAAAGTACGGACCCCCCAAGCATTTTGGTTAAGGATGCACCACCTGCAGAGGTAACTGACCACACCATCTGAAAGGCTCCACAGGGAGGGGTCCCCACAGGCCCTTCTAGGCACGCCCCCACCTCTCCTCTGCTCTCTCTGGGGGCGCTGGCCTTGGATGGATGAGTCTCAGCTTAGCAACACCATGAAGGTCAAGAGCCAGGGCCCAAGAACCCAGCAAGCTCCGAGCCTGCACCCAGGAACAGTGGCACTCAGGAATCCCACCGGCTGGGGTGTTCAGTAACCTGATGCTTCCCACTATATCCAGGGGATAGCTGGAGCCTGTGCCTGGCCTGTGCTCCCTGCCTCCCTCTCCTCCCAGTCACTGCTAGGGCCACAAAGGACATGGCCACAGGATGGGAGCCACAGCTGAGCTTGCGTTTGTCCCTCTGGGGAGTGGTGTTAGCCTGAGGTTCCTCAGCCCTCTGTCTCTCTAGGTGCAAAGGACGTGGACCCAACTGATGCCCTACCCCTCAGGACAAGTGGAGGCTCCTGAGACCTGCCAGAATGAAAAAAGTTAACTGTGGGCCCAACAGGCTACATCAGCTCCCTGCGCGAGGCCAGTGGCCAGAGGCTGGGCTGGGGGCTTGTCGCTACCCCTCCTGCTTCCATTTAGTTATCAAATGACCTGCAAGGGCTGCTTTATAGTCCCTATTTTAAAGAACAAAACTGAGGGCCCAGAGAAGTTGAAGCAATTATCCAAGGACACACAGAGAAGCTTAAAAATGAAAAAGACATCCTCCCACCACAAAAAGTATTCAAGACTTACATGACCAAAGACACCATCGAGGTCTGAAAAAGCATTGGCAACAAGTTAAACCACCATAATCCGCAAGCAGAAACGTACAGAGATGGGAGATGAGCAATCTGCCTGAGAAAAAGTAGATTGGCAGTTCACAGAAAAGAGCAGGAATGGCCCATAAGCCAGTGAAAGCTGTGGGCCGTCCCCAGAGATACGTGCCAAGCAAAAACGATGTTTATGTGTAGATGATCGGAAAAGATGAGGAAGATTCATCTCTCCAACGATGAAGAAAAAAAAAAAGACACTGCTGATTCTAGAATAAGTCACTGCGAACTGCCCCAGGGCCCCTAAGCCCAGGTCATCAGGCGTCAGCCGTGCTGCCCCTTGGGGAGCCTGGCTGCACTGGCACCACACTAACGCTCACAACACGCCCTGCAAAAGAAGCTGGGAGCAGCAGGGGTCCTGACGGGGCCTGGCATTTCATCCAGACCCGAGCCAGCTGCCCTCACCTGCAGATGAGACCAGGAAACACTGCGCATGCTGCACCCACAGGGAAAGGCAGGCAAGGGGACCCTGGAGGAGCTGGGTTCTGCTTTAGGCACGTCTGGGTTTTGAGTTTTCATAAGATCGCTTCAGGTTTTCGATTAATAAAGACCTAAGGATCTTTAAAAGTAAAACAACTCTATTCCACCCAGCCTTGCTCCTCAAAAAAAAAAAAAAGGCATCACAGATGAACGCCGGCTTCTGGAAGACTCTGCCAAGCACCCATGCAGCACCCCAGCAGCCCAGCGGGGTGGCACCTGCCTCCCCATGCTCCCTTGTGTTGCCTCCGGGTCTCCAGACCCCCACTCAGCCCCTCCTCTCACACCAGCACCCCTCACACATCAAAGACAACCCAGCGTCCAGCCACCCAGGCGCCCCAGGTCTCCTCCCAGAATCGCCCATTCCCAAGACCAGAAGATGTTCCTAGAACATCCCACGGTGAAGTTCCGGGGCAGTTTCAGGGCTTGGAACCCTAGGCAAGCATAGCAGCTGGCAAGAGCTGCGAGGGGCTGCAGGTCTCCAAGGGCCCTCCCTGCTCCCTTGGAAAAAATGCCCAGGAACAGAGGTGGAGGCTCCTCATCATCTGCCGTTTCCACTGCCTGTGCACCCTACATGCACTGGAAGCTCCTTCTTCCCAACACAAAACCCCACCCCGATGGGGTCGGGCAGAGCAGCAGCGCAGCACCTGGATGGAGCCGCAGAGGCTGCAGGTGAGCGGCCGCACCCAGGCCTGCATCCTGGCCTGTGCCTACTGAGGTCTGGGAGAGACTGGGTACCACAGGACTGGCCAGTCACCAGCTCCCGTTCATCCACAACCTGAATCAGAGCTCGGACTCAAGTCCCTGAGCAGCAGGGGGGCTGGCGGCCACCAGCACCTCTGTGGGCTGCTGGGCCACACCCCTGGCATTCTGTACTTTACTCAAATCCCAGGCCAGACTCTGCCTCGGCCCCCACCCCCACCTGCACCAGACACAGCAGGTGGCCACACTGGTCTCCAAGGTTGTTCTGAGAGCTCACAGGACCACAAGATGGCAGTGGGGGGCATGCAGGGTCCATGGTCAGGCTCCGGCCTTGGTGTGTGTGGGGGGTCCTATTCACCCTGGGTGACTCAAAGGACAGGCTTCCCAGCCCCTGGACGATGCACCAGGGGTCAACACCTGCATCATGGTGGGTTACCCCAGTGCACCTGGCCCAGCATCTCCTTCGCCACCCTCACAGCTGCCCCCTTCGCAGGAATTCCTGCACCTGTCTCCCACGCAAGAACAAGTGGTGCTGGGTGCCAGGGCCTCCATCCTCTGTCCAGACATCCTAGGCAGTCAGCACCCAGCAGGTGGCCCACAGGCCATGGTGGATGTGACAGTCCTGAGTGCAGGAAGCCTTCTCAGACCCGCAACCAGACCCTCTCTACCTGGCTCTTGCTCTCGCCTGCCTGTGGCCCCACAGGGGCAAGCTGACCTGGTGCCGACTGTCCAGTCCAGCTGCCCAGCTCTGTTTTGCGGAAGCCTGTGCCTGCAGGGAGCAGGAGCTCGCAGGATCTGTCCAGAGGTGCCCAGGGAGCTGGGTGGGGGAGGGGCGCAGGCCAGGCTTGCTCTGCTTTCTCTCTGTCCTGTCATCTTCCTCACCCCAGGGGCCGCTAGCCCTCCCTGCCCTCTCTGAGAGCCCTTTTGTTGTATGGCATTTCTCACAAGCCGGGCCCCTCTCCTCACTAAAGGACATCATGTACTTGCCAAATTCCAACTGTCCCACGGGCCCTTTCAAAGCAGCCTCCCAGGCTCCTGTGTCCCATCTGCTGCCCCTACCCATGGCCACCAACTCCACGAGCCACAGTTCCTCTACTTCCAAGGCTCTGCATGATCCCCTATTTGGAGGGAATTTCCAAATATCAGATTCCCAAGAATGAGCTTGTCCAGCAGTTTGTAAATAGCATGACCCCAGTGGGGGACACCAAGGCCACCTGCAGGGTGACACTGCTTTTAAATGCTGAGTGTCTTCTATGTCTGTGAACCTGGGACAGATGAGCAAGTGGGGTCAGCCAGCTGTGTGGGCTCCAGCTGCCAGCTCCACCTTGGCCAGCTTCTGCTAAGACCCAGGCGACCTCCGCCCTCCGCGTTCCTGGGCCCCTCCTGCTTACAGCTTCTCAGGGCTCTGGCCCAGACAGGACAGCGCAGTGCACAGCTGTTCCCTGCTCCTGAGTGCTATAATGTGATGTCCTGTCCCTCTGTCTGCTGGCCCCAGTCCTGGCCAGTCTACAGCTTCCCCCACCTGCTCCGGGTAAAAGTTGGAGGATGCATACACACCGCTGTCCTAGCTCGGGACCCCAGTCAGCTAGGCTCACAGATGCCACAGGCAGAGGGTGCAGCCTTCCAGTGGGCGTGCCAATAGCCCTGGTACCCATGGCACCTGCAAGGTGGCTCTCATAGTGCCCTTCCAGGAAAGAGGGGGGGGTGCTGGCGAGGGAGGAAGCGGGCTCCGCAAGCTGCACAGCCAGGTGGGGTTGGACTGAGCCAGCCTCCTGCCTACCCAGGGACACTGCTCAGCAACCTGCAGTGCCCACAGTGGTCTGCCACCAAGAACCTCCGCACATCCCCCTGCTGAGGGGAGGACAGAGAGGGAGTGGGGAGTGGGACAAGGGAGCCTCTGTGGGCTCCTAAGGAGGGGCTGACCTGGGGATGAGGGCTACGGGATAGGGTCTGGTGACCTGGCACACAGGTTTTTATTGGCTATTCAGTAGCCCTCCTGGTGAGGAACCAGGGACCCAGAGCGTCCTCCCCCCTCCATTCAGCCCAACACCCACTGACAAACCCTTGTGGCTGTGGGCATGGGCTGGGAGGGACCACACCCCCATCTCAGGGCTGGAGGCTGCAGGGGGCAGGGGGACACGTCCCTTTCCAGGGCGAGTGGGGACAGGAAATGAGAGAGGCTCTAAAACCAGTGAGCTGAGCCAGTTCTGAATCCTCTGTGTCCAGCAGCGAGGATAGCTACATGCCCCCTTGGAGTCTGTCCCAGGCCGCTGGGGTGAAGTCGAATGAGCGAAATGTGAAAGAAGTGATCTTTCAGAAGGGATTCGAACTGAAGCACTTTACCCACTAGGCTCCTTGCAGGAGGCTGGAGCACCCTGCCCAGGGCTTCCCCTGGAGGTGACCCAAGAGAGTCAACACCAAACAGTCCTTTGGGGGCCCCATTGTCCCTAGACAAAGGGCCGGCTCTTCAATGTGAGGCCCCAGAGGTGCCTCCCAGGAGCTCAGGGTGCCTCATTGCCATGACAACCCTTGTGCCCACCAGGGCCTAAAGGACAGCGATCGAGAGCAGTCCAGGTGCTGCCAATCCCAAACAGCCATAGTCACCAGCAGTGGACAGAGAGGCTGCCTCTATCCTGGCAGATATGTGGCCTCACCAGTCAGGGGCACAGTCTGGAAGAAGAGACAGACCAAAGGTCAGTGGGAACAGTCCCTGGGCCTGGGGACTCCCTGCTATCTGCTTTTTGGTATTACAGAATATTCTAGAGTAAGCACGCTTCTCTTTGTGAATAGAATAGACTCAACTATATTGATTCTGAAAAGCAATTTCAAGTGCACAAAATAAAGCTCTAAAAGATTAAAAACACAAAGTGCTGGGCTTCTTCAGCTTGGCGCTTCCGGGTTTATTTTTACCTAGATGGACGCAAGCGGGAGGGAAAGATGGGACGCAGCCCAGCCAGGGCCTGCTGGACGCTCCCTGTGGCCAGGGCAATTCCACCTTCCACTGCCTGGCCCCGCCGCAGCAGGTACATACCAATGGATGGCGCAGACCAGCTCCAGACAGCTGCTTGGCAGCCCAAGGTGCCTGTCATACCTACACCCACGAGGCTCTCAGATGGAGGCTGGGACCAGCGTGGGGTCAGAGCAGCCTGGCTCCCTCAAGCAGCTAGCTCTATGGCTAGCATGATGCTAACCAGGCTGACTGTCACTCATTCATTCAACAAACACTGAGAGCTCCTTGCCCTTGGGCCAGGCACCCAAAGCATAGACTCTGGAGATCCCAGGACACACGAGACTCCAGGCAGCGGGGCTGAACCCCACAGTGCCATGCTTCCTGGGGCTGCAGGTATGATGGGGTCTCCCTGGGGTGCTGTGCTGAGGGCAGGGGAGGGTCAGGGTTGGCGAGGGGCCTTCCAGGAGCAGAGAGCTCTAGGAGCAGCAGCCTCTGCGGCTGACATGTGCCACCAGCTCTGAGACTGGCTCTAGGTAGTTAGACACAGTCACGGCCTCCCCGCATACTGCTCAGCCAGGCTAAACAGGAGCGCCCCAGGCTGGACCGCGTGACTGTCCCCCAGCACGCGCTCTTTCAATTCTGTGACCTCCTGCTGCCTCCAGGCCAGAGCAGCATGCCGCAGGGAAATCAACGGGTCCTGGGGTTCCCTGAGCTGCCAGGAGCCTACACTGCCCAGGGCCCTTCTGCTGCCAGGGCTCAGCAGTGAAATGCAGGCTCCACCACCGACGCTCACCCAGCCAGATCCCAGTAACCTAGAGAGGAACTCCCTCCCTGACCAGTGGGTGACCAGGAGGCCAGCGAGACAGGGAGTGACCTCCACAGCAGCCTCCCACAACCACACAGCCGGGTTAGGGTGAGGCTGTAGAGCGAGGCTGCGGCAGGGAGAGAACACCAGAGGGCGGCGCAGGTGGGGCTGACCGCGCCCCCTCCACAGCCCCTCTCCACAGCTGCCAAAACCGCCTGTGAAGCTGCAAGCTCAACAACATCCCCTGCACAGGACCTGGAGTCTGGCAGGACGAGCAGAGCAACCCGCACACCTGTCCACAGCAAGGTGCCTAGGGACGGGGCGTGGGAGGGGAGGCCTGCTCCGAAGGGCGACAAGGCCTCCCGCGCTGAAGGGGCACGGTGGAGCACGTGGAGGACAACCTCTCTGTGAGACCTCAGGAGCAAGGAGTAACTTGGGGGCCTTGAGCTGCATGGCAGGAGCCACCTGTGGGCTGAAAGGCTCCCTACCCTGACCCTGCAGTGTGTACTCTGCCTGGGGAGGGCCGCTCGGGAAGCGCGGATGCTACAGGGCCTCGGAATGAACAGCCCCAGAGAAGCCCGGTTACGACCCTGGGGATGACCAAGGCTGTGTCACCCTCCTGACACAGCTCCTTACTGCCAAGTCCTCACGGCTCTCACCTCCAGGCCAGAAGACCCTTAGGCAGGAGCCACCTACAGCCTCGACGAGAGGCCTTCCCCACCCAGAGGCTGCTGCTGGCCCAGTGGAGTGGAGGCCAGGTCCAGAGCAGGTCCAGCGTCCAGCCCCAGGCTTGAGGGCTGACAGAGGGCAGGTATAGGTAGCACCTCTGGGGTGGGGCGGGAGTCACCAAGGCCTTAGGATGAGGGTGCCAAAGGCAGGAGGAGGCTGCTGGCTTATGTGACTGAAGCCCTGGGGTCCATGCAGGCCCAAGACTTGAGGGTCACCCTAACCTTGGCTCCACGGAGACCAAGGCCACACTGTCGTCCAACCCAATCCTGGGGAGAGGCCTGGAGGACACCCCAACAGCACCTGTGTGCCATGGCTGGAAGGAGGACAGGGCAATGGCACAGTTCACACCTCCCAAGCTCCCTCCTCCTCACAGATCAGGGAACCTGAGAAGCAGCCCACAGGGAGCTTCGTTCTGCCGTTCTGCCAGGAGTTGCCTGCCCCAACCCGCCTTGCTGAGTCATTCCCACACCTCCAGGAGCACAAGCCCCTGCAAGAAAAGGCCTGGGGCTCCCGCTCTCCCTGGGAAGCCTTTCTGCACCCTACCAGCCACCCCGGCCTCAGGTGAGCACCCCAAACCTGCCTGGCATCCACTCCAAACTCCATACCTGCCCACCGAGGTGGCTGTGACCTACACCCCAGCCCCTCTCAGGCGTAGGCGGCAGCCTGACTCTGGCCAGCACCTCCTAGACGGCTCACCTCAGCTGTGGCCTGAGCTGAGAGAGGAGCCAAGTGCTCTGGGCACTCCCCTGGCACAGAGCAAGGCGGTACACGCAGTTAGCAGACGTCCCGAGCCACGCGGCCCAGGCAGCTCGGCTCCCGAGTCTTTCATAAGGTTAAAACAGCAACTCGCTTTAAACAGACTCCGTTACGGCTTCACCCAGGAAACAAGAGATGGTGTTCGGCATCACCCTGGCAAGGCCAGCCTGAGCCCGGGGTGGTGGCTCGGGGCTGTGGAAGGAGCTGGCGCAGGTGGCTGCCCACTGGGACAGTCAAGGTCCCAGGCAGGTCCCTATCTGCAGACAGTCAAGCTCCTGGCAACTGGTGTGGGTGGGCCCCTACAACAGGGTCAGCTAGCCCACTCTGGCCATCCTGCGGGTCCCCAGCACTGACCACCACCCAAGAGAGCAGGACGAAAAAGCTTTAGAACGGCCCCAGCCTCTGGGCCAGTTCTAGGAAGGAAGGAAAGAAAAAGCACACAGCCCCGCACACAGCCAATCCTGGCACGACCGTGCGGGTCGTGTTCCCCAGCCTCTGGAAGGCTGGTATCAACACACACTGCTCCAAACGCCCATGACAGAGTTCAAGGACACAAGAGTTCAGGGAGAAGGAGCAACTCGTCAAGCGGACCGCCCAGGGTGGTGCTTTTGGAAAATACCACCTTAGGAGTAGGAAGGGAACTGCTAAGACACAGCACATGCGTAATTATGGTTCCCGGGTGGTGAGATGACAGGTTCTTTCTTCCTCACCATGTTCATGGTGGAAAACTTAGGAAATGTGTCATTACTGGAGCCAGATGCATCTCTGTGCTCCCCCTCCGCAAAGTAGGAGGCGGGAGGCCTGAGTTACCTCTCCCAGGCTCCTCCTTGGCCTGCAGGCTCCCACTAGGTCCTGCTGGCGGGAGCAGCCATCCAGGACCGTGGAGGGAACAGGCTTCTAGGGTTGCTGGGGGCAGAGGGAGTGGTCCTAGGCGGGCCCTACAGTGAGTGGAATGCAGGGGGGAGCGCTCCAATTCTCTATGTGAAAGCTCTTGCTGGTTGAATTATCTAGCATGATCTCTATTTACCAGATGGATACTGACTGGTTCACCTGGTAAATAAAATTAACTCTTTTTGCGGGGTGGGGGGGTATGGGGTATTGAACCCAGGAGTACATAACCACTGAGCCACATCCCCAGTCCTGTTTATATTTTATTTGGAGACAGGGTCTCACTAAGTTAGTTGCTCAGGGCCTCACTAAGTTGCTGAGGCTGGCTTTGAACTTGCCATCCTCCTGCCCCGGGATTCCAGGCATGTGCCACCAAGCCTGACAAAATTAGCTCTTTGGAAAGCAGGAAAGAGTTGAGCAAACTGGAACACGGGGTCTTCCTGTGTCCAGTACTAAGCCCTCCGCTCTCCCGAGCATGCTCACCTGCCTGGTGAGATTCAGGGCCCTCACAAGAGCCTGAGTTTCATGGAGCAGGCCAGAAAGCATGAGAGTCCAGCTCCAGGGAGGTGACAGGTGCCAGGAGTGCCAGGAAGGACACAGCCTGAGACGGGCTGCTGGGATCCAGCAAGCAGCAGGACATCCACGGAACACCCAGCAGAAGGTGACTCTGGCCCAGAGCTCAATGCTACGACATGGCATTTATCCCATGGGTGAGATGGGCACAGGTGGCCAGCAGGCTCCCGGCCCTGAGACCTGCAGGGGTGGAACAGAGCACCTGGGCAGGGCTGGCCTCCACGGAGTGCTAGCAGAGCTTAGGCTGAAGCTCTGGGAAGGGAGGGAATTCCAGTTAGGACCAAGAAGGCAGGGCTGAGCAAAGGCCTCATCCCAGAGTCCTGCAGCTGCACACAGGTGGCCAGGAGCACAGGGAAGGGAGACGAAGCTGCACATCCGACCACACAGGAGAGAGCACTGCAGGTGCTGTGCAGGGGCAGAGGCACAGGTCTGCGTCCAACTGGCGTCAAGAGAGCCTTGGCCCACCACAGGCCTAAGGGCTCAGAAGAACCAGGTGGCCACGTGAAATGGACAGACAGGGCGAGGTGACAGCCAGAGTCACAATGGGCTGGTTTACCCAGGATTTTTCACTTTAGCATCAAAGTCCCAGGTCCTAAAACCCCTCAGTCCCAGGCAAGCTGGTGATTCCAGCAAGGCGGGGTCGGGGGGCGGGGGTGCAGGTCAAGGGTGCTACTGCTATGGCCCTGGGCTTTGTCCCTCACAGGCAGGTGGGACGGAGACTTAACACTGGGCCACAGCCTGCCCGTGTCCCTCAAGCACAGTCTTCCTTCTTGGCTATCCCTAGGGCTGTCCCCCCGAGCCAAAACCAATCAACAACCCATGTTTGGAGAGACCAGCATGTCTCGTGACGTGACATCTTTCTAAACATCAATAAAACAAACCAAAAGTGGCACTGGGCTTGAAACACACCATCTGACTTCCAAATGTTGTTGTTTTCTTTTTTAAATATATACTATCTGGGGCTGGAGCGGTGGCTCAGTGGTTACAGCACTTGCCCAGCATGCGAAAGTACACGGGTTCAAACCCCAGCACCCACATCACAACTAAGTGTCACAGCAATGAAAGCCATGTGAAAAACTCAATAAAAACTGATTCTCTCTGTCTCTCTCTCTCATTGTCCTTCTCTCTTAAAAAAAAAATATATATATACATATATATATATATATATATACACTATCTCAGGATGCCGAGAACATTCTGGAACCAGACACTGATGACTGTGCACAACACAGCAAGTCACTAAGCACCAGGGGACTGGACACACTGAAGAGGTCGAGAAGCGAGGGCTGCTAACTGGCGGAACAGCAGGCCCAACCCAGGGACCACTGCACAGGACGCATGTGGAGAAGCTCATTGCCCGCCCCTCTGGCACTTCATCTTGCTGCTCAGCCTACCCAACCAGATTGGGCTTGGGCACGTGTCCTGTCTCAGAGGCCACACGGGTGGGGGTCAGCAGGACAGGCAGGCAGCCAGGGCTGACCCCTCCACAGGCCTGCCCACCCACCCATAGACGCTGCCCACAAAGGCTGCTTGAGCTCATGCCAAGGCTGGCTAAAGTGTGAGATGCCCTTTTGTTTTTCTAGGCAGGTTATAAGGAAAAGACAGGCCCAGAAAGCTGGGCTCATCCCCATCAGAAAGCACAGACGGGCTGGGTGTGGTGGCACATGCCTGTGATCCCAGTGACTCTGGAGGCTGAGGCAGGAGGACCACAAGCTTATGAGCAGTCTCAGCAACTCAGCAAGGCCCTAAGCAATTTAGTGAGTCCCCTGTCTTAAAATAAAAAATAAAAATGGACTAGGGGTACAGCTCCATGGTTAAGCCCCCTGGGTTCAATCCCCAGTGCCAAAAGAAAGACTGACTCACTAGAGGTGTGGAAGAAAACTCCAGAGCATCCCGGCATGCATCAAGGCAGGCTTGCTCCCTGAGTCACTGCACTGAGGGACAAGATGCCCTCACCAGCCCCTACTGCCTCAGCCCCCTGCAGAGAACACAGCCACAAACCTGGCCCGATTTATACCATGCCATGTTCAGTTCTAGCTCAAGACATGTGGGACCCACGAGCAACAGAAAAAACAGGAGGGAGATCAGAATCCTGCTGCAGACCTGATAGCTCTCCCAGCCCTGAAGCCACCAGCTTCCTGCTACGTGGCTGGGTCTCCCTGCCCGGGCGCCATTAGGCACTCCCCATTCTGCTTTCAGCACGAGCAGCGTCCAGGAGGCAGAACACAGACACGGACATGCGCGCCAGGCTCCCCGCCCTGCCCAGCTCCCCGCACCCCGCCCTCGCGGGCACACCCGAGCACAGCCAGGTGCCTGTGCAAACACGCCGTAACTCATCCAAGGGACTTCCTGTCCTGTACACACATGCGCACCCCTGACCTCTGACGGCCACGTGCTGGATGGACAGGAAACCTCCAGAACAATAAACCCTAATGTTTTCCATTCTCTCCTCTTTGAAGATACAGGGCACTTTCAATGACACGCTAGAATTTTCCACACTTAGGAGAGAACTCAATTGGAAAGGTGACTCCCACTGCTGCTGCCGCTTGGCTTCAAGACACGGGGGAGAGCGGGTGCAGGGTCGTCTCAAAACACCCTCCGTAGGCCACGTAGGCACCGTTTACCAAGCGCCGCCTCGCTCTCCCTAAGCACAGGGCCGCCCACACCCCACCCCGACATTTCATAAGTTATTTAGGGAGTGGGAGCCCATGGGCATACAATCAACAGGGGCCTTATCCTCTGCAACACTCGATCTACTCAGGGGACAAAGGAGCAGGGTCCCTGTGTATCACGTGGCCTCGTAACCAGGGAGACAGCAGGTTTCAGGTGCCCAGGACTCTACTGAGAAAGGGGAACTGGGCATCAGATCTAGACATGTGTTCTCTTCCTGGAAACCAGGAACCCCCTCTGCATTTTCATCACTAACAGATGCCCAGCCAAATTGCTCCAGAGATCCCGTCCATGCACTGCACATGGAAGAATCTGTGCTGAAGAGCACGCCCCCTTTGCTGTTTACGATGCCAGGAAGAGTCAAGAGAGCGGAAGAAGGCGCAGGATGCAGGACGCCCTGAGCCCAGGAGGACCCTGGAGGGGGGCAGTGACCCAGCCTAGGACGGTGGCCCTGCTCGGTCACTTATGCTCTGGTCAAGGCCACCTGAAGCCACGCAGCAGAGGCCCTGCTGCACGCCCCTGCCACCTGAGGGGCTGTGACAGCTTTATTTGGGGTTTGTGTTGTTAACTCTACCAGTGCAGCACACACAGTAGAGAGCTCACCATGGGCCCATGTTGAAGCACCCCTTCAGGACATTCCGCCACTCCCATCACCACCAACCATCTCCGGAATCTTCCATCTGCCCAAACAGACTGCCCACTAGACACAACCTACTGGCCCAGGCAACCACCCCGCTCTGTCGCTGTGATGCTACTCCATGCATGTCGCTGGCTCATTCAGCCCAGTAGGAGTCCTGGAGGTTCACCCACATCATGACGTGGATGAGAGGTGTGCCCTGAAAGTCATGGGTTGGGCAGTACAGGGAAGCGGAGAGGTGAGTTGATTAGATCAGGAGAGCTCATTCTCCGGGTGCATGGCTGGAATGGACTCCCGGGTGGTAACTGCAGCAGGCCTGTGGGCCTGGAGGAAGCACGTTCTTCCTTGGGGGCGTGGCCTCTTTCTCTGCTTCCCAGCTGCCCTCCTGCCATGATGTCCTGCTCACCTCAGGACCGGAGCAATGGAGTCAGCCAACCACAGACTGAACATCTAAAGCTATGAGCCCAAAATAATCATGTCCCCCTCTTGGTTCTTCCTGGTGGCAAATGCAGAGTTGACTAACACTCTTCCTCTCTGAGGCGCTGATGGATCGAACACATCTTAACAGTCAATGGGTCGCTTGCACCTCGTGACTATGGAATGATGCTGCCATCATCATGGGTATGCAGCACCTCTCCAACACTGCTCTTAGTTCTCTGGGGGACGTGCAGAGGATGCTTGCCGAATCACTGGGCCATGCCACGCTTGGTTTTGGAGGGGCTCCACGTTTCCTCCCCAGCAGCAGGCCATTCTACATTCCCAGTGACCCACAGGGGTTCTGGTTTCCGCGGCTTCCCCATGCCTTGGCATTTGCTGGTGCTTGTGTTCTACGCCATCCTAATGGTGTTGCGTGGTCCCTCGCTGTGGTTCTTACTGGCATTTCCTTGATGATGTGTGGTGCTGAATATTTTTACGTGTGCTTTTTTGCATTTCTTAGGGAAATGTCCACTTGAGCCATTTACCTGTTTTCGAATCTCAGGCTGTTTTCTTGTTGAGTTGTAGGAGTTCTTTACACGTTCTGGATATTAATCTCTTTCCAGATACACAATTTAGAAACGTTGTACAACAATTTTTTTTCTCCCAATGCAGGATCAAGCCCAGGGGCTCCCTACCACTGAGCTACATTCCCACTCCTTTTTATTGATTTTTTTTTCTTTTTTATTTTGAGACAGGGTCTAAGTTGCCCCAGGCCAGCCTCAACTTGCCTCAGACTCCCATGTGGCTGGGATTATAGGAAAGTGCTTCCGCACTCAGCTTTAGAACAGTTTTTAAAAGAGATAATTTCCCAGCACCTGCACCGTACATAGGCAAGGAGAGAGCATCCTGAAACAGCCATCCCCTGCCTGGCCTTCCGATTGTCCAATCTTTTACCTAAAAATAGTCAAGAGCTGGGAAAGTGAAGAGAGGTCCTGGGTGAAGCTGGTCCTCCCCCATGAGACCCACAGGGGGCCGGACGTGCCTGGAGCCAGGCAATCAGCAAGGCCAGTAAGGAGGCTGCAACCCAGCCCCACATTCCTGGTGAAATCTCATGCTCTCTCCAACACGAGATGGCTCTCTCAGGGAGCCAGCAGCCAGCGTGTCCAGCATCACAGCGCGCAGGACCGCCGGGACGTGGACGTGCTCTGCAGTGTCCGGCAGCAGAGTGTTGCAGCAGCGAGAACAATCTAGTCACCGATCACTGGTTATTGCCCTGCGAGAGAGTTCTTATCTCCAAATGCTAACACAGGCCATGGTTTTATTTGAATTAGGTGCTGTTAGTTTACCTTAACCGGGTGTCATTTAGATTAGATATGAAAAAGTCCTAAAACTACAAAAACACACAGAACTGGCAGTGAAAACCAGACACAGTGAAAAGGGAGAATTCCTGATGGATAGAGAGTGTGAGGGAGGCAGGGTGGGTGCCCCGTCAGTGGAATTGGGGTTCTCCAGCAGGAAGGCCCTTGGGGTGGGTCCACCACCACTCAGGCTAGGCTGCTCACCAGGCTTCTGCCTCCCATGACCCCAGAAGGAGGCCTGCTGACCTCTAAATGCTGCCCCACACAGGGCAGGAAATCAACTTCCTGCATCTGGTGCCCACCTGCCCTGCACTCCACAGCTTGCTACAGCTGCTCCACACAAGAGACCCGGCAGATGCAGTTCCTCAGAACCCCTTCCCCAGCATTCCCCACCCTGCAGCACAGCCGCACCCAGGAGCGGCCAGTGGCACGGGCGTGATGGGCACAGGGCTCTCAGGCCTCCCGCTTCCTGTGACGCAGCTGCTCACTCGGGGCTCCCATGCCCAGGATCTCTGAGCCTGCATCCTAGTACCTTGGGTTATCATAGCAGCCCCTTAGGGACCTAGGCATCAGTGGGCAGTGGGGACCAAACTGGATAGTGGGCACTGTGGGTTAGAGCAGTAGGAGCTCAGGTCTGGGCCTGGCTCTGCCTGCCTCTCAAGCCTTCCAACTCAATTTCTGTGCTGTACCCTGAGCAGGTACCTAGATGGTGGGCAGACCACAAACCCAGGCAGACAGTGACAGCATCTGTCATGAGGCCACCCTGCCACAATGCCTGACCCTGCGGCCAGCCTCCTCTCCAGCCCTTTCAGGAAGACCAGCCTCTACGGAGGCACTGACCGCCTGACCATGAGGCCACAGATGGAGGAGGGTAGAGGGCAGGGCAGGTTCCCAAAAGGCAGGAAGTCGCACTATAGCAGGAACAGGAGCAAGTCAGAGGGGCAGAGAGCCCAGAAGGCAGAGACAGCTGCTAGGCCACTGCGATGGGAGACAGTCTTGCCTAGGCTGGGGCCACAGCTGGGTGTGACTGTGGAGGAAAAGGAGGGCAAGGCAAGGAGAGGGGCCACTGCGCCCCTACACTTCCTAGCTCTCTCAATAGAAAGGACAGCCAACAGGTAGGGTGGGGCCAGGGATGGGGAGGCCGGGCCTCAGGGCCACACAAGCCCCATCTTCATTAGTTGGTTAGGGGACAGGCCAGCTTCACAAACCTCTGACAGTCCAAGCTGTTCACACCAGGCCGCCCCAGCTGGGCCACGCTCTCCCCTCCAGTGAAGGCAGCACCCAGAACTCCTAGAACCAAGCCTGCTCCAAAACTATGTCATCCAACCTCCCCTGGCCTTGCTTCCTTGGCCTCACAGGTCAGGAGGGTGTTGGTGGCATCAAGATCCTCTCTGCTCAGGACAAGCCTGCTGTCCACCGGGGAAACTGAGGCATGGAGACACAGCCATCCCAGGGGGATCCTGGACCCTGCTCACTGTATTGTGCTGCGCCCAATGGGGCAGGGGTAAAAGCAGAAAGTAAAAGCAGAACACTGACCCCTCGGTGTGCTGAGCGTGGCCCATGCTCAGCCCTAGCCAGCTGCTCCCTGTGCCAGGCCTGGGTAGGGATGATGAACTCCATCCAGTCTCCCTCCTGCTCAGCCCCCCGACACTCCATGTTCAGGCTGGGGGTAGCAATCTAGTAGTGAGGGAAAGGCTGGGGTCTAAGAACCCCCACCTCCAGGAAGCCACCTTCCCCAGGGGCCAAGGGAGCCCTTGCTGCCTCCTGGGCGATCAATCACTAAGCCCTATCCCAGAGCCCACTGCAGAGAGCACCCAAAGCAGGAACAACCCAAACACCCCAATGAAGCAAGCCCGCAGCTGTCATGAGGCCAGGACTGAAAACCCAAACGGGCACAGGATGGAGGTCAGGCACGGCTGCCAACACTGGCTGTGTGCACAATGACCTGGGTGCCACTGGTTGTCTTGGAGTCCCGCTTCCACATCTGGAAAAGGGGGATGCTACCATCTGGATGGATGTGCCCCTTCGTCAACAGTGTCTCAGGAAAAAACAACTGCCAAGTCCCTCCCCCTCCCCCACAGTGACAATCCACGGGTTCCAACAGCTAACTGTGACATGCCACACGCTGTGCACATCTTGACATCTGCAGGAACCCCTCTTATAGGCAAGCCATGGTACAGGGTACTCCGAAGCCCCCAAAATCCCCCTGCCCCCCAACACACTCCCTGCTAAGCTGGAAAGGGTTAAACAGTGCGTTGGGGGTGGGTAGAGGAGAGGTGCTTTCCTGCTTAATCTGCCCTTAAACCAGGTGTGTGTGTGTGTGTGTGTGTGTGCGCGTGTGTATGTGTGCATGCGTGTGCGTGCAACAGAAGCCCTGGCCTCCGTCCAGGACTTCAAGAGATCAGACACTACAGGGACGGCAAGGACACACAGCTGCAGTGGGGCTTCTCCCAGCTTTGGAATGTCACATTCCCAAAAGAGAACTATTGGCAGGTGTGCACGGGTTCTTACCTGAAGCAAAGGCGTGAGAATCCAACCCCTTCAGTTCCTGAAAAAGGCTCAGCCCCTTCCCCAGGGCCGCAACCCCCAGCACGGCAGGCAGGGATTGAAGATGGATCCTGGGGGTGTCCTTGGATCCTCAGCCCTGGCAGGGGCCCCCACGCCTCTGTGGGTGCCCCTCCCCTGCTCATTCCTGAAATAATCTACAAATATTTGCCCAGCGCTACTGAGAGCCATGCCCCAGCCCATGGAGGCAGGTTGGCCTCATCCAGCACAAAGGAGCAGCCCCCATTGCGAGGCTGTCTCTGGGGCCCTCAAAGCCCAAGACCCTAGCCCTCCTGGGCTTCCTTGGGTAACCCCAGCACTCTTCCAAAAGAACACCAGGAAGGGCAGGGGTGTTGAGTGTGAAAGGCCCCTTACCACACCCCCTCCCAGCTGCAGGGACCTAACTTGACACTGACGTGAACCTGCGTTCAGGTTACAGGACAAGGAAGACTTAGAAAACTATCTCCCCCAGGCTGTGAACTGAAAACACCATGCCAAACTTAGGAATATTCTCCACACGCTCTGCCCCACAAGATAACATCTACCTCTGCTGGAATCTCAGTGCTGGCAGGGACGGAGGCCCATGGCACCCAGCCACACACCACGCCCCAGTCCTAGGCCCAGGCCCAGGCCCTGCTGCCAGGGGCCCCCACCTTCCACCTATCGGCTCCTCAACAGGTTTCTGCTATCCGGTTTCAAGGTGGACAGGCGTAAATGTCAGCCCAAACCCAGGAGGGCTCTTCAACGATGACACCAGGTCCTGCACAGAATTCTAGTCAGCAAGAACACAGGACACTACCCAGGGAGACGTCAGCAGCCCCCTGCTGTCTGGATCCTGCCTGGAGCCTTGAGGGACTTCCCAGAGTCCCACATGCCCACACTTCACCTAGTGCTGGTGAGTATCACGGGACCTCAGATACCCCAGGGCCCTGCTCCTGCAGCCCTGTCCCCGTCCAGGTCCAAAGCTAGCAGCCCTGTCTACACAGAGCTTAGTCCCAGCAGGCCCCCAGAGACCCTGGAACAATCCCCACCCCAACTCCAAACAGCCTCAAGGGTGACAGGACCAACGAGGAGAACACCTGCATGGCCAGGTGGAGTCGCAGAGCGAGCCAGGATGCTCCTGCCCCTCGCCTGTCAACCAACCTGTCAATCAGGCCCAGAGGCCTCCAGGGAGCCCCTTCTCTGCCTCTCACAGAGGCACCCAGGACCCGTCCTCAGGGTGCCTAATACCAGGGACCTCCCGCCCTTGGGCTCTTCCATGTATGGTCACCCTGTCGTGGCCCTCCTCACGCCCTTTGAGCCGACATCCTAACACCCACACCCTCCATACCGGAGCGTGGCTGCCCCCTAGGCTGGACACCTGTGTGCTTCCCCTGTCTGCCCATCTCAATGTGAGTGATGAGGGGGCAGCGGGACAATGGAATGTGGCCCAAGGGGACAGTTCCTGGCCACACCACGAACCTATCTCTGCCACTAAATCTGACCACCTAGCCACTGGCAAATGCTTCCTCTGTGCTCCGCCGCCACCCTGAGGCCCTGAGGCCAGCCCACCACCAGCAGTTCAGACATGGCCCAGTGCTTGCAGAACACCACAGCCCTCTCCAAATGAGGGGTTCCCCACCCTGGTCTCCGCACAAGCCATGCACCTCACACCCCCATGTTGGTGAAGGTCCCCTCCCTGCTTAAATCCAGCTGTGTGTTTATGTCATGGCCACACGGGCTCCTGGGCCTCATGCACAATGGGTGCCCAATAAGTTGAAAGTCACTCGTGTTTCTGGAACCTAGCAGCAGGCAAATGTTCCCCGGAGTTACCAGAGCCCTTACATGGTTAACCCGTCACCAGAAGTGCCCAACTCTCCCGGGATGGATTCCCGCTCAGGGAATCCAGCTCCACCACTGAAGTGATTTAAGACCACCCCAACTTCGCTAACTGCGCGTTTCGGGGAAATGTTACACCTCCCATCCAGGCAACGCCTGGCACGGCGGCCAGCTCCTGAGCTCCCTGTTTGCAACCTTCCATTGAAAGTTCCTACAGTATCTTCCATTTAACTAGGCAAATACTTTTAAAACTTTACCAAATCTACACGACTTTACACCATGCACCTCCAAGCAAAGCCGGTGGAGAAAAGATCACTCAACCTTTCATTTCGCTGAGTGCAGTATTTTCTGACACATCTGAATGACTCACCAACAAATCATTTTTGCCCGAACACAGTCACAGACCTGCGGCACACAACACACAGGACATTACCTTTCATGGCCACTGAGTTCCATGATGCACAGCTTAGGAAACCTAAACTCGCAGGTGCACGCTCATTAAAGAAAGAGTAATAATCAATTTTTTTAAAGAAGATTCTTTTCATTTTTTTTAAGAGAGAGGAACAGTAGAGAGAGAGAGAGAATCAATTTAATTTGGTTTAGTTTTTCATGTGGCTTTTATTGCTCCAACACTTAGTTGTGTACATGGTGCTGGGGGGTTCGAATCCACCTCCTCATGCATGCCAGGCAAGTGCCATAACTGCTGAGCCACCACTCCAGCCCCAAGAAATTTATTTATTTATTCATCTGGTTTTTGGTTTTCGGACACTTATTTGTGTATGTGGTGCTGGGGTTTGAACCCAGGTTTTTGTGCATGCCAGGCAAGCGCTCCAACCACTGAACAACCTCTCCAGCCCTAAAATGAACATCTTAATGGTTGATGGCGTTCAAAAATGACAGCTGTTTGAATTTCACTTTATTCAGACTTCAAAGATTTTCATGGTGGGGCTGGGGAGCTCAGTAGTAGAGGGCTTGTGCTCATTCAGCATATGCCCTGAGTTCCATCCCTAGTACTGGAAAAAAAAAATTTGTTTTCCAAAAAGTGCTTTGGGTGGGGGCAGGGAGCGCTACCCAAAACCATCAACACTATCCCAGCACAGAGTGACTGTGGTAAACCGGGGGCCAGGCTGCAGGGTGCCACCTCCCTCCGGCGCATGCCCCCCAGGCGCTACCCCGCTAAGGGCGAAGGCGCAGCCTTCCTGCAGAGCCTCCCACAGAACCTCACCCAGGGCTGCCCTTCCTGTACAGAGCCTCCAGGGCAGCAATAAGGCTTCAAAGGCTTTAGGGTATGGCTGTAAAGCCCACAGCCACTGAGAGCGTGTGGGTCTGCAGCAACAGCCTCCCCTTGTCCCTAACAAAGCCAGAGACCGCCTCCATCCTGGGTTTGCTTACACTGCACACGGGGCTCTGCTGTTTGGACTGAGGGTCTCAGTGTCCCCCGTGAGTGGCTTCCCCAGGGCAATAAACTGTAGGCAACAGTGTGAGGGCATGCAGCCCCCACAGCATGGTATCTCATGCAGAGTCTGGCCCTGGAATAAGCCGGTTTAGCAACCAAGTCCTCGTCCTCTGAAGCGTTCCCTCAGGTGAGCGGGCAGCGTGAGGCTGGGCTAGCTTCACTCCAGTCCTGGAGCCCCATTCAATGGTGGGGCAGCCCTGACAACGGCACCTGTGTGCCTCCGTTTCCTCATCTGTAAGCCCCAGGTTCACCGAGGAAAATAGGGTGACTGTGAGAGCTTAGAAATCAGGCCCCAGGCTTCACAAGGGCCAGTGGGCCAAGGAGCCACGGCCAAGAGATGGTCCTTGAGACAACCGCTATGCAGGTGGCGCCTCTGACCTACCTCAGCTGTGACTGCCTGGCTTCAAAACCACCCCAGATCCTATGAGGACACAACCGGACCCAGAACCTGTCAGATCCAACTCTATGTGGAAAGTACAGCCAGCTGTGCTCACAGCTCTGAAAGCTGGTCTTTCCCTTCTTCTGGGGCCATATTGTAGCACAACAATTATTCAATCCACTCAGGTGGACCCGAAGGCCCACAGAGCCCTCTGGGCAGTAAACAAGGTCACCTGCCTGTGCTAGCCGTGCACATCCACAGGCACATGGGCAGACAGGCCACCCCACAGAGCCACTGGGGGTCTCTTCTTTGGCCCCCACACCCTGCCCAATCCTGTCCCCTTTGTGACTCCCAATTCCCACACTCTCAATTGTCCTCCAGTCCTCAGCAACGCAGGCTGGCCCTGACAAGCCCAGGGTTAGCAGCGTGCAGGGCCCATGCTTTGCCACCAAACCTCTGGCGGCTGAGCTGGGGTTCCTCTCCCTTCTGCTCCCCCGGCCCAGCAGGGTTCTCATACCGGCTCCACCGCTAAGTTGGGCGGCTTCTGAAATAACTCCCAAATTATAAGCCCGCGTCCAGAGCAGGAGCCAAGATCAAACGGAGCTACACGTTTCAAAGACCTACACAGACACAGGCGCGCGCACAGGCCGAGCTGTTATTATCTGGAGGAGACAGGAAAGCAGACCAAGGGAACTCCAGTCATATTATAGGGTGACTCAGGGACCATCCACAGTTTCCAAAGGTCCCACCCGGGAACTAATTGGCACATGGAATGGACAGTGACCTTTGATCCCTTCAGACAGCCCTGCCTGCAGCGGGCTGACTCAAGGACATCACTCAGCACACCAGACGACACAGATAACCCCGAGGCCAGGTTTTAATAGCACAACTGGGGAAAAGCACTGGGAAAGCCTGCACTTGAACTCGAAGAAGCCCAGGCCTGCACCGTGCGAAACTGCTGAGGAAAGCAGAGTGGCGCCTCCCTGCTTGGCCTGAGGGGTGCATGCCCTCAACATGCAACCAGAGGCAGCAAATGCCCCAGGAATTGCCCAGGCCCCAGTGCACTCCAGCATGCCTAGCAGGGCCCTTGTCAGGTGCCCACAGCTCTCCACCTCCTTCCTTCCCAGGCCACTCACCCGACACAGACACCTCCATGAGAGCCTCCAGCGGCCGGTTGTTGTCCAGGTCGCGGCTGAGCTGCAGCTCACCAGTGGCAGGGTCCAGCAGCAGCAGACTCAGCTCGTTGCCCTGCAGGAAGGTGTAATTGAGGCTGTCCAACAGGTCGGGGTCGTGCGCTGGGATGCGGCCGATCACACCAGTGGGGAAGCTGTTGGACTTGTTGGTGACGTAGTTGTTGAAGAGGATTTGAAAGTCTGGCAGCTCTGGGGGGTTGTCGTTCTGGTCCAGGAGGTGGATACGCACCGTGGCCCGGCTCACCAGGGGGGCCGAAGTGGCCTGCACCACCAGCATGTAGTCCCTCCGGACCTCGAAGTCCAGCTCGACCAGGGCTCGCAGGTCCCCGCTCAGCAAGTCTAGCTGGAAGACCTCGGGCACGTTGCCCTCCACAATCTGGTACATGATCTGGGCATTGGGCCCTTCATCAGGATCACTGGCCTGAATCCTCGCCACCACCGACCCCACTGGGCTGTTCTCCTCCACGAACAGCTCCAGCTCATCCCTCTCAAACACAGGGGGGTTGTCATTAATGTCCAAGACGACCACCTGGATCTCCACAGAGGCGCTAAGAGGAGCAGGGCTGCCCCGATCCACAGCCAGAGCCCGAAGGTTGTACACCGCCACATTCTCACGGTCCAGCCGGCGTTGGGTGCGAATCACACCAGAGGTGGGCTCGATGTAGAAGTCTCCATCACCATCATCCCCACCCTGGAAAGTGTACAACAGGCGGCCGTTGGGGCCTGAGTCCCGATCAGTAGCAGAGACCTGGAGGACGCTGGTTGAGGGTGGAGCATCCTCGAACACAGAACCCTGGTAGAAATCTCGCAAAAACCTAGGTGCATTGTCGTTGGCGTCCAGGATGAGGATCTCCAGGGAGGTGGTGTCCGACTTCTGAGGGATGCCGTTGTCCCGAGCAGTAATGGCCAGAGTGTAGGCAGCCTGGTCCTCATAGTCCAGCTCGGTCATCGTGTAGATGGTGCCAGTGTCAGGGTCAATGCGGAACTGCGGCACGGGGTCCTCCAGCACGTAGGTGATGCGGGCATTCTCGCCGGTATCCTCATCGGTAGCACGGATGGTGGCGATGGACGTGCCCACCGGCCGGTCCTCGCTGACGCTCACTGTGTAGTGCGAGCTCTGGAAGACTGGCCGGTGGGTATTGGCGTCAGTGACGTTGATGAAGACCTGGGCTGTGTGGGAGCGTGTACCGTCTGAAGCGGTCACCGCCAGCACGTACTGCCGTTCCTGTTTGTAGTCCAGCGGCAGTGCCAGGGTGATGAGGCCCCCGCCGCTCTGGCTGCTGAGTGCAAAGCGGTTGCGCGTGTTCCCGCCTGTGAGCTGGTACGTGATCACGCTGTTGGCGTCGCGGTCGCGGGCACGCAGAGTTAGCACGCTGCTCCCCACCGCTGCGTCCTCATTCAGACGCAGCTCGTACGTGGGCTGCGTGAACATCGGGTCGTTGTCGTTTACGTCCAGCACGGTGATGGACACGCTGGCCGAGGAGCTCATGGGGGGTGAGCCGTGGTCCACCGCCTCCACTCCGAAGCTGTAATGCTCCACCTCCTCCCGGTCCAGCTCTGCGCACACAGTGATCCAGCCCGAGCTGTTGTGGATCTGGAATGGGAAGTCAGGGGTGGAAGGGGGGTCCTCAGAGCCAGAGCTGCCTCCCCCCAAGGAGGAGGCCGTGTCCACCAGGCGATAGCGCAGACGGGCGTTCTCACCAGCATCTGCATCCACTGCCTGGATGTGCAGCACCGAGTGGCCCAGAGGCACGTTCTCCAGCACCGCAGCCTGGAAGGGGCTGCTCACAAAGATGGGCGCATTGTCATTAACGTCCAGCACCTGCACAGAGACCAGGCCCGAGGAATTAATGAGGGGAGGCCGGCCCCCGTCCTGGGCCTTGATGCGCAGGGTGTACTCCCGGATGGCCTCGAAATCCAGTGGGTTGATCACATCCAGGCTCCCGCTCAGGGAATGCAGGTAGAACTGCCCCTTCAGGTTCCCACTGACGATGCTGTAGTGAATGGCCGCGTTCTGGCCTTGGTCCCGATCGGTGGCCTGCACCCGCAGCACAGCAGTGTTCACAGCCACGTCTTCAGGCACCTGGACCACATACCGCTTCTCGCTGAACTGAGGATAGTTGTCGTTCTCGTCCTCCACTAGGATGTGCACGGTGGCAGTGGCGCTGAGCGGGCCCGGGTTGCGGCCCTGGTCGTTGGCCTCCACCAGCAGCTGGTACTCCGCCGCCTCCTCCCGGTCCACCACCGCCCGAGTGCGCACCACGCCCGAGCGCGCATCAATTTCGAAGACGCCACCCGCACCCTGCAACAGGCGGTAGCGCATATTGGCATTGGAGGGCGCATCGCCATCGGTGGCGCGAATGGTCAGCACCTCGTAGCCCACTTCGAGGTTCTCGCGCACGCGCTCACGGTACTCAGACTGCTCGAAGACCGGGCTGTGGTCGTTGGTGTCGCTGACTGTAACGGTGAGGTAGGTGGCGGCCGAGCGCCGCGGTGAGCCGTGGTCCACAGCGCTAACCTTGAGCACATGAGTGTCCTTGGTCTCGCGGTCCAGCGCGCGGGCGGTGCTCACCGCGCCGGTGGCAGAGTCGATGAGGAAGTAGCCATTAGAGCGCTCATCGAATAGCGCCTCCATCTGGTAGCTCAGGCGCCCCGCCTCACCTTCGTCTGGATCGTGCGCGCGCAGTTCGATCACCGCGGTGCCCGCAGGCTCGTTCTCGGGCACCGACACCTGATAGCTGGGCAGCGGGAACTGCGGACTCGTGCTGCCGCCCGCGCCCCGCCGTGCCCGCCGCGCTGCCCCCACCCTGGCCTGGGGCAGGCTTGGAGACGACGGGGACGGCGACACAGAGGGCGTCCCGGCAGCTGTTTCCAAACCTTGCTCAACCCCGAGGGCGCCAGGGGCGCGCCGCGGGGCGCACAGCAAGCGCAGAAGGGCCGGGCTGCGGGTGGGTAGGCAGAGAAGGCGCCGCGGGCAGCGGGACCCGGGTTGCGGGGGGCAGCCGCAAACGGGAAGAATGGTAAGGGCTCTGAGCGCCCAGTGCAGCGAGGCCGCGCTGCCGCCAGGGTCCGGGAAGCAGAGCGCCCCGCTGAGCCCAGGCCCCGAAAGCACCGTCCACGCTCGCAGTTCCGCACCGGGGACAAATCGGCGCCGCAAACGGGAGCCGCATCTCAAGCCGCTAGTGCGCGCCAGCAGTAGCAGATTCTGAACCGTCTGGGCGCTGGGGGTGGCCAGACCGACCTGCAGCGGCAGCGGTCGCCTCCCGAAGCGCGCGCATCCCCGGAGGCCCGGGCCCAGCCCCCGCTGCAGTCCGGGCAGCAGCCCTTCGCCGCTCACGTCCAGTAGTTCGCGCAACGCCCGGGGCGTGAGCGCAGTGTCCAAGGCGTAGGTCCACCCGTCCCGGAAGGCGAAGGCACGGGCCCTATCGGGCAAGCGCAGCTCCCAGGCGGCCGCTCGTAGCCCCAGAGCCGGCAGGGCGGCGGCGGCCAAGAGCACCAGCGCGGGCAGCACGGGCGGCGGCGACGGCGCCATATCCCGGAGCCCGAGCCCGAGCCGGGGGCCCGAGCACAATCCATGCACCCGGCGCACCTCCGCATCCACCCGGCGCGCCCGGGGGGCGGCTCCTGCGCGCCCCGGTGCCGGGCTCTGGGGGCAACCCGCGCCCTGCCTCCCCGGGGACCCAGACGGGGACGCCGGAGGCCACGCGCCCGGCCTTCCCCGCAGCTTCCACTTAGAGAGCACTTTGCGAAAGTTTTCGAAGTTGGTTTCAAGATGGCTCCTCCGGCGTCCCGGGAGGGCGCCGCGCATCAACCTGCGGCAGCGGCGGCTCCAGGGGGCTCCAGGTAGCCCCGGCGCGGGATCGGCCGGGCGGGCGTGGGAAGCGGGGCGGGCCCGGGCGGGGCGGGGGCTGCGCTCTGGAGCGCTCTGGAGCGGTCTGACCTGCGCCGCACCGCGCCGGGAAGACCCGGGCCGCCGGCGGCTGCCTGGGCGGTGCGCTCTGCCCGCGCCCCTCCGCCCGCTCACTCCCCGCCCCCGGCCCGGCCCCGCCCCGCCCCTCCCCCTTATTGTTCCTCCTCGGGGGGAGCGGGCCCGGAGGTGCGCGCCGGGATGATCGCTATGGAGACCCGGGGGCGCGGCCGGTCCGCAGCGGGGGACCAGGCCCACTCCCCTGCGGCCTCCCCCCGCCGACCTCTCTGGGGGCGGGGCCGAGGGAGCGGGACGCGGAAAGGCGGAGCCGGGACCCCCGGGCTTGTCTCCCAGTGGGGCTACAGCTCAACTCTTCCGGGGCCCGGGAGCAGTTCAAGGCTCGCACCCCACACCAGTATGGGAGATCCACGGACTCCTCCTCCCCAACGCTGCACGGGTTCGACTCGGGGCGCCGGACAAGGACCGAGGCGCGGGGAGCCCCCGTTAGAGCCGCGACCGGGGCTGGGTTGGGAGACAGTTACACATTTACAGCCAGGCGCGGACCGAGGCTGAAATGCTTGACCCACACACAGTTCCGAGGACTTTGAAACCCAGTGCGCAGCTAACAGGATTCAGTCCGGTCTGTTGAAAAGCAACATTTGAAAGAAAAGAAATACGACCTGGGTTGACATTGGGGGTTTGGAGAGGACAGCAGAGGCGAGCTTGTCGAGTTCGCGGACTCGGCGTCGGTTCCCCAAGCCAATGGCTATTCCAGAAAGGCAGGGCCCAGAAGTGAGTCCTGGAGGCACCAGAGGCGGGCCACCACTTGGTAGGGATAAGTAGGCGGAACTGCGCCAGCCCTCCACCATTCCCTGCGGAGAACTGCGGTGAAGGAGGGTAGGCCTTAGCCCTGGCAGAGTTGTGACACACAGCGCCCGCCGCCCACAGGGAACAACAGGGAGGGGATCTTTGGAACTGCGAGACACCCCCTCCCCACCCGACTACTAGGACGAGCACCGCTGGGAGCTGTGGGCTTTAGGACTTGCATGCCCTTGGGGGCGGGGCTTGCGACATTTCCCCTCACTTGGGACTTTGGGACTGTGCCATCCCTGGTGGTGTCAGAACCCTCCCGATCAGCCTGGCGGAGGGCCTCGGCTTGGAGAAGCCTCCTCCTGGGACCAGTCAAAGCGGAGTAGGGGGGCCTGTCATACAATCACTTCCTGAGTGGGGTTTGTGACCAGTGAGGGTCCAGTCCCCCAACTGGGAGGTGAGCATAGATGGTAGAGTCTCTTAGAGCCTGGGCAGGGTTTTTCCCCAGCCCCTTTCATGTGAAGTACATATGTATCTCATATGCTCTACCAATTTTACTTAATTTGAAGACATGGCATTGACCTAAGGTACAGCTGCTTTGGAACCTTTTAATTCTGGAAAAGATGTGAATGGAGGGGGCAAAGGCCATCTCCTAACTGACAAATCTGGGACTGGGACTTGGACTGCCCAGGGATGGACACCTGGCCCTGGAGCCCCAGGGTGAACGCTCTGGGGCTGGGTTGTGGGGGCTGGGGAGGGAGGAAGCTGGGGAAGCAGGAGTGCTTATTTTGTAATAGGGCTTTAAATAGGGTGGGGTGGGTTTAAATAAACAAAATTCAAATACAGCAAACGATTCGGGTGTGGGCATGCTTTCCTTGGAACAAGACACCTGCAGGCTGCGAGGTAACCACAGGGACTGCCCAGGCACCATTTCCTGGTCCCAGGGGCCATCTCACTAACAGCATGTCTGCAGAAGGTGGAGAGACCAGCCACAGGCAAGCCCAAGCCCACCGGCCGTCTGGGTGTTCCAGAGTGCACACGTGTGCTTCAGGAACTTTTCCCCATGCACACTTGCCAGCGTCCACAGTCTTAAGGGAAGGAAGGAGGTGGTACAGAAGGACAGGCTGCAGTGCATGGTGAGGCTGCAGAGTGAAGACTCAGCGACAGAGCGCCTAGTGTATGCAAGGCCCTGGCTTCTTTCCTTGTGTGCGTGTTACTGGAGATTGAACTCTGGAATTTTACCACTGAATTACATCCCCAGTTCTCTGTTTTTCACTTTGAGACAAGGTTTGCTAAATTGCCCAGGCTGGCCTGGAACCTGCGAACTTGTGATCCTTCTGCCTCAGCCTCCCAAATTGCTGGGATTACAGGTGAGTGCCACTGTGCCCATCAAGCCCCTGGTTTCCATCCCCAGCACAAGACAGTGGTGGGCATCATTGAACTTGTGTGAACTTCGCCCAGGCCTCACTCCTCATTGTAACTGAAGGTGACACTAGTCCTGGACTCCGGGCGTTGGTGAAGATTGAAGAGCACTGCGTGGAGGGTTGGCACAGGACTGGCTCTGGTGTGGCTCCCCAAGGCCAGCCTTTCCTGTCCCTGCTACTGCTGTCCCCTAGCACAGCAGCTCTCAGCCAGGCCTGCACCATTCCCAGTAAACAGCTCAGTCATTAGTTCTCTTCATGGAGCTGCAGGAGCTGTGGCTTTCATCCAGTGACCCAAGGGGTCTGTGCTGGGCACTGCTCCAGTCCACCCAGGGTGCTTACAGAAAGTGCAGCTGAGGTCCAGATAGGGGAAGACCCACACCTGGGGGCCCACAAAGAGGTATGCATGTGGAGTGGCCCTGGGCAGCACCATGCTAGGGCTGTTGCCTGGGTCTGAGGCCCCCAAGGACCATCCTGCTCAGGTGCCTATGGTGGGCTCCAGGCAGGGTTCTCTCCTCTGGGGACCAGGGCCCACAGCATTCACTACTATCACCTAGGGGCCCACGTTAGGTTGAGGAGGGGACTTGGACCACCCAAGTCATGATGGCTTTTATTTTATTTTTGTAGCAGGAATTGTACCTTAGGGGCGCTTAAACACTGAGCCACATCCCCAGCCCTTTTTATTTTGAGGCAGGGTCTTAGGTGCTTAGGGCCTTGCTAAATTGTTAAGGCTGGCCTCTAACTCGAGACCCTCCTGCTTCAGCCTCCAAAGTCACTGGGATTAGAGGTGTACACCACCATGCCTGGCTCATTATGTTTAATGTGCCAGAAATGCTGTCGTCGCCATTCCCAGGGGCTCAGAGAGACTGGAACTGATGTTTCTATTTTGAAAGCATGCTGAACTTGAAAGTTTTTAAAAATAGAAACAGAATCCTTTTTAAAAAAACGCAGAAGTGGGGCTGGAATGGTGGCTCAGTGGTTATGGCGCTTGCCTGGCATGTGCAAAGACTTGGGTTTGAACCCCAGCACCACATACACAGTGGAGTGTCAGAGCAACTAAAGCCACATAAAAAGCTAAATTGATTCTCTCTCACACACACACTGACCCTCTCTCTTTAAAAAAAATGCAGAAACTCTGGATTTCTAGTTGAGTTCAGAGTGCTTTTACCCAGAGGCTCAAACCAGAGCCCAAGTGAACTGTGGGATTTGCTCGGTATACACCACATTCCTGGGCTGGGTTTTAAACAGTAAAGAGCCCTAAGAAACCGCCCAGCAGAGCGCGTCCAGGCCAAGCTCCACTCTGCCCTTTCAGAAGATCCCCCAGGGAGCAGCTGGATCCCCCGTGCCCCTCCCCAGTCGCCCCACCTTGGTGGGGTTCAGCTCATGGAAAATCGTGAAGTTAAACCCTGGAATGAAAGCACAGGCTTGAATTAATTGGGATGTTAATAGAAGCAAGGGGCCAAGGGGATCTAGATCCTCATCACGCTTGTCTTCAGCACCAGCACCTCCCTGAAAAACTAGGATAACGGGATGACAAGAAAGGAAAATATTCTCCTGCTCGGAAGGTGCCATAACCTGTGCAGAAAGAAGGGCTGTGACTTCTGCCTCCGCGTGGAGTGTGGCTGCCCTGGGCCCTGGAGAAGTCCCTCCCTGGGCCTTGGCTCCCTTGGCCCCTGAGACCCACAGCTGACACACCTGTGCCTGCCACTGGAGTCCTTAGCATCAGGAAGGTTCTGGAAGGCTCCGGGATCCATGGCTGGGGTGCAAAGGGGCTGCAGCATCAAGCTATAGGCTGACTGCAAATGAGGTGAATGCAGGTGGCCAACATGGATCTAGTGTCCAGAGCGCCCTTGTGTCTGTGGGCAGCCTGCATGCGGAGGGAAGGCCACACAGCACCCACCTTGCACACACAGGGCCCATCTTGGGGCTGCACTGGCCCCTAGTGGCCGAGCATGGTCTCTACCTCTGCTGGAGCCTTTGCCAACCCAGGCAGAGACCTGGGCCCCCAGCTCTGTGGCTGGAGAGTGGCAGTCAGTGTGCACGCAGCTCAGGGGCCCACAGGCCCTGGGCAGTGCTAGTCACACGCCTCCAGAGCATACCAGCCCCTTGCTATCTGCAGGGTGAGGGTGCCCAGTTCCCCTGAGAACATGACGGCAAACCAAGGTTGGGAGCACGGCAGGGCAGTCTGGTTTCCAGCTCCCGCCCCAAGGAGAAGGCCAGAAGGACCAATCCCACCGGGAACACTGCTGGGGGCCCAGAGGAAATGCGCTTGGGGAGGTGGGGACGCAGGGGCGCCTAGGGGAGGGTCCTGTTGTCCTTGTCTTTTCATGACCCCCTTGCACATTACCATGAAGCACCACTGGCTTGATGACCTCTCTCCTTTACATACCTTCTTCCATTTTGTAAAAAGATATGCACTTCACCTTCCACAGAAGCTGCCCTTCTCCAAATGCACAGCTCACTGTTCTCCAGTACATTCAAGAAGTTGTGCAACAATCATCAAATTCCAGACCATTTTCATCACCCCCAAAAAAAACTCCAAAGTCATCTCCAACCCCCTCCACACATCACCTCCTCAACCCCTCCACCCCCAGAAATCTCTGGTCCACCGTCTGTCTCTGTGGCTGTGCCTTTTCTGGAAGTTTCAGAACTTCACGCTTGCCTTCTGTGCCTGACTGTTTTCATTTAGTCCCCAGTTTGCAAGCCAGCCCTGTTGGGGCATGAAATCACACTTCCTTCCTTTTCCAGGCTGAGTAATGTTCCATGCTATGGACACACCCTGCCAACTTTCAGCCGGTGGATTTTTGGCTTGATTCCACTTTTTTTTTTTTTAAGCGAGAAAGGGACAATGATAGAGAAAGAGAGAGAATCAGTTTTATTTAGGTTTTCATGTACTTTTTGTTGCTTCAACACTTAGTTGTGTACGTGGTGCAGGGGTTTGAACCCATGTCCTTGTGACTGCCAGGCAAGCACCATAACCACTGAGCCACCACTTCAGCCCTTGATTTCATTTTTTTGATTATTTTGAAAAACCTCCCTTTCTTTTGGGTGGGGGAAAAGAGGTAAGACCATATACTCTGCAAACTTTCAAAAGATTTAAAAATCTTTTTCAAAATCTTTCTTGGACTGGAGCAGTGACTTGGCGGTTGCAGCACTTGCCTGGCGTGTGGGTTTGAACCCTAGCACCACATACACAGCAAAATGTGGGAGCAATGAAAGTCACATGAAAAACTAAATAAAATTGATTCTCTCTCTCACTGACCCTCTCTTAAAAAAAATCATTCTTTATTATCAAATTTTGGCATTGTCATCAATTGCTTGCAGGGGACTTTCCTTGGGGACTTTCCTTGGACCTTGCTGGGCACTAAGGCTGCCCTGAGTCAGGCTGACGGAATGAGGTGGAGAGGACAGTGACCTCTATTTTCTTCCCTGCTCCTGACACCGTCCGCCATCTCCTGCGGCTCCTGGCTAGAGAGGCAGGTGACACTCCAGCAGCCAGCCTGCCCTCCCTGGCCCAGGCTCCTTCCTGCCTGTGCTAGGTGGGCCACGGAGCCCTGGTGGTCCGGCCTCTAACCACAGTCCCTCTGCCTGTCTCTCACCTCCACGTGGGGCATGAGCTCCTCCCCTCCTTCATTCACTCATGTTTCTTCAAGACCAAGGTGCACACAGATAGCACCTGAGTCCTCCAGAGGGGTTATTCTCCTGGGGACCACAGACACTGAGGGTAAGGAGACACACATCAGGTGAAGACAGGAGCACAGGGAGAGCTGGGTGTAGAGGTGGCACATGCCGGTAATCCCAGGGGCTTGGGAGGCTGAGGCAGGAGGATGGAGCCCAGCCTCAACACCTTGATGAGACCCTAAGCAACTTAGTCTGGAAATTAAATATAGAACCAGCTGGGGATGTGGCTCAGTGTCTAAGCTCCCCTAGGTTCAATCCCTGGTACCCAAAGAAGAGGGAGAGTGAGCATGGGACAAGTGGCAAAGGGCTTCAGGTGAGTGCTCCAGGAACAGAGGGGAAGACAGGAGACACCTGAGTAACACAGTCCTTCTGAAGGCCCTGGGGCAGCAGATGTTTGCAGCTGGGGTGGGTGCAGAGGGCAGCACGGGGTCCCAGACACCACGGCAGACCGTCCCTCCTGGGGCATGTGACGGGAAGGCTGAGGGCAGAGTGCGATGCTGAGCCCTGTGCATGCAGATTGTGCGCTGGCTGCCTGGAGGTGGCAGAGAGGCCGGGAAGGGCACACTTGGGCCTCCTCCTGGGACTGATGGAGCAACAGGGGCTGGAGAAATGGTTGCGTTTGGGCTGGAGTTTGGGAGCAAGCCAGCAGGACTTGAGGGGGAGAAAGAAACCGATGGCAAGTGTCCCCAGTGTTGGGGCCAGTGACCGGGCTGTCTGTGACATAGCAACCGGGTGGGATGTCATGTCCTCTTTCTTCCTCTCTA
This sequence comes from Aplodontia rufa, assembly GCA_004027875.1. Lineage (NCBI taxonomy): Eukaryota > Metazoa > Chordata > Mammalia > Rodentia > Aplodontiidae > Aplodontia > Aplodontia rufa. The sequence goes on along the minus strand of PVKS010015150.1, from coordinate 365 downwards.
TGGCCGTCCACACCGATGCGTCCACCATGCAGCCTCCATGTCTGGGTCTGAGTGCATCAGATCAGAACCCAAGAGGAAGCCCTTTTAAGAGACCTTCTGTGTGCGGCAGCCCAGGAGAGGCCCTGGAGGAGGTGGAGATGGAAGGCCCCCAGGGTACCTCTGGGAGCCCCGCCTATCTGCTTCCCTTCTGGAGGGAGGAAGTGGCCCCGGCACATCTGTAGCTGCCCCCCTTGTTGGTTTGTTACTCAACATTCAAGCACCTTTCTGGGGTGCAGGCGCAGAGGCAAGTGATCGTGGGCAAGAATAATTCTCCTAGTGATTCCCCAGGGGTAAAGGGAGACCTCGGCCCAGACCAGGTAAAGCCG
>PVKS010015149.1:0-46647 GCA_004027875.1 Aplodontia rufa | reverse complement strand
CTTACTGGTCTTTCTGCTATTTACTTGTAATTTTTTAATAGTCCAGCTTTTAAATTCTACAATATAGTCATGATAAAAACCAACAACAAACCTCATCACATTTGTCCTACAAAAGCATTCTTTTATTAATGGATGCTATTTGCATATTCTACCTGCTAACTCTTCCAACTGAATCTCTCCAGTGCTGACAGATTCCTTTTTGCTCTCAATCAGGGTGGGTATATGTGAAACATGTCAGAAGTGTGTCTCAGCTTGTTCCAACAGACTTAATTTTTTTTTACAACCATGCACTCTCATGTTCCTACTTTCTGACACTGTCATTTGCATCTGAACTTTGTAGAAATTTTAAATTTAGAGACTTACTTCTATGCAAATGAAAATGAAAGCTGATTATACTAACACTTTTCCAAGAATATATAAAAAGAAATATTACATTTACTCTCATTCTATATAATTGGTTTTTTAAACTCTTTTCTTTGGATTTATTTGTTTTATTTGTTTATTTAGGTGACTAGTTCCAGCCAAGATTTTTCTGTCTTTTTGATTTTTAAGTAATAAAGAGCTTTATTTTCAGTTGCTACAGTTAATTTCAGAATACAGCCCTTTAGCCAATTTAATGCCTATGAATTACTCCTGGTTGGTGTTTTTTATTTTAGTGTGTACATGTAGTGTGTGTGTGAGATACATATAATGACGGGGGGCAAGGGGCCACCAGGCGCCATCAGTGGTATGCAGCTGTGACCAGCCCCACATTGTCATCTCTCTGCAGTGGAGTCTTACCCATTCCCACAACACTCCCAGAGTCTCTCCCAGTCTCTGTGGAAAAGAATGATCTGCAAAAGAATCCTCCCTCACAGGAGCTTCATCTTTTCCTCACATTAATCTCACCCTCTTCGAGAACCTTCCTTATGAATCCCCCTAGGATTCACTCCCTACTCCATCTTATATTCTATTACTCTGAGGAAGTTTCATCAGTTACATTCTTCTTCTGACTTACTGGCATCCACTTTTATTAATACAACTTTGTCTCCATTGTTTCAAAAATAGTTTTCTCATTTCTAAGCCACTTCCTGTGACCCTCCCACTCTCTTCATCTCTGTCACCATCTTTATTTACTGCCAAATTTCTTAAATGAATGCCTTCTACTAATTGCCTCCATTTCCTTACCACTCACTTTTTTCCTTGTTTGTAAATGTCTTAATTTTTAAGAAATATTTTCAATAATTTTTCCAATCAGCAAAGAAAATGGACACTTTACTTTTAAAATGGCTTAGAAAATTTTAGTCATTGACTTTTCTTTGACTTGGGCATCTGAAATTTACTCTGGTGTGCCCAGATACATAATTATCTCTATTTATCCTGATTGTGTTTCTTTGGCGTGAGGATTCCTGCATTTGGAGGAGCTGCTTCCCCATGAGCTTTATCATTTTTAAATGTAATTTTAAAATCTGTAGTGTGAATATTTCTGTTGCCTAGATTTTGGGGGCTCCTCTCCAGAATAGTCCTACATTTGCTTGGGCCAAACCTACTTGGGACGGCATCAGTTTCACATTGATTTTTTAGTGTAGAGTCTTCTGTACCTCTAAGGAATCATACATTTGGTCTCTAAGCCTATGTGAGGTACGGGACTGGACTTAAAATTTCCCACCCAAGTCTTGCTTTTTTTTTCCCCAGAAAAAAGTTCATTACTCCCTTTCCCTGCTATGTTAGAGTTTCCCAGTATCCCCTTTCACAGTGGTGATAGCTCCTGGTGTGTCCTGGCTCATAGCTGGGGTATCAGTTGAAATCTTGCTCTTTGTGTTCTCTCATCTCCTCATTCTGTACCTGCATGGATATTAACACTCAGCCCCTAGTTGAATTTAATCTGTACCCTTCACCCTGGGAGTGGGGGATCTCCCTGAATATTTTAGTAAAGGGGAAATAATACCATACAATATAGACATGTTATTTTTCTCTTTGAAATATGAAATGACAGATCTCTTAAACCACATCGACAGGCGACCTTTTTGTTGATCCAGTCAGTGTGGGACCCCCAAGGTTGCAGAAGAATTTATCCTCTTAGACAGCATGACATCAAAGCATAAGACAGTTATTCAAAAGTTTCTCCGACTCTGTAGTCCTAAAGGAAGCACAGCCCCAGAAGTTGGGAGTTAATACTGTAATGGTTCAAAATCTGAACCTGTGTTAGTAGTCCTGAAGGCAGAAAAACATCAGAAGTGAACCCTGCATCAATTTCCTTGTAGGAACATAATCTGACCTAGATAAACCAAAAACAACTAGGAACAGTATGCATCCCTTAGGTGGGATGCTAAACTTAGGAAATGTGTTCATAAGCAGCAATCTGGTAGTGTTGTTGTTGTCACTGGCACAGGAGTCAAATGTCTAGGTATGAATTCTCATTCCATATTTCACAAATCTTATGACCTCAGGAACTTCTCTCTGCCTCAGGAACTTGTTTTTAAAATGGGGATTAAAAGACCTACCCACGGTTAGTTGTGGGAATTAAGTTAATGCCTGAGGAGTACTGAGTACTTAATCCAGAGCAGGTGCACACAGTATTAGCTATTATCTTGACAACAAGAAGGGACAATGGTGTTCTGAAGCAGAGGTGGTAAATCTAAAAGCTTTTGAGTTAAAATGCAGGTAAACTTCCATGGTTTGAATTTGCACCCAAAGTTCATGTGACAGAAACTTAACCCCAATGCAAACACAACAGGGTTCAGTTAAGGGACCTTTAAGGGATGAACAGATCTTGAGGGTTTTGCCATGGAGTGTCCTGATAAAAGAATGAGCTCAGCCCCTTCCTCCCTCTCTCCTGCACTTGCTCTCTAAAGCTTCTCCTGCCAGCATGATGACACAGCAAGAAGATGCAGGTCCCTTGGCATTGCACATCCAGACTCCAGAACTATAAGGAAGAAATCTCTCCTTTATAAATTACCAAGACTCCCTCATTCAGTTATAGCAGCACAAATCAAAGACATAAACCAAATATTTCTTTGTCAATGTTTATGACCTGCTTTATGACCTCCATTAAGTAAAGATATATAAAATTAATGGACAGTCATAACACCAGATGATTGCTCAATTAAAGCAAATTAAAAACAAAGCCAGCAAATTTAGGAATACTGACACCATTAAAATAGCATGTTTATTAATCGATAGATAATTATTGAGTGATTATGTAACTAATACTTATTTGGGTTAATTATTTAAATGAGTCAAATTAGGCAAACTGGTCAATTCAGTTGACCAGTTTATTATTTTACTGATTTTTGGGACCCCAAACTGGCCACAAACATATGCAACTTACAGAGTGTTGGAGAAAAATAACTACAAATAAAAGACTTTCCCACACCACAAATCTCTGCATAAAGGTAACAGAGAAAGAAAGCACTTTTATAATTGAATAAGAGTTAAACCAGAATGTGATGCATATCACAGGCAATCCACTAAAAGATTGAAGACAGAGAGAAAACTCACCCTTTTAAGCAGTCAAGCAAAAAACAGACCATTATGTTACATGTTTTCATGATAAACAATAACTGGTTCTCAAGAGGACTTGTCAGCACCATCTGTCACACATAGTTCACCTTAGTTTACCTGGTAATTGGGGTGACCATTTGCATGAGCTAATTGGCTTTGCAGGGGGCACTTCTCATACCTTTAAAATAAAGGATAATTTTGCCACCAAATCAAGGAGCCCTCAGAAGTTAGTTTCCTACTGTCCCACAGAAACTGAAAGACCAGGGTGCTAACTCAAGGCTTATATTTTAAAGAGATAACTCCAAAGTTCTTGAGGAAGACATCCCTGGATTATATAAGTGACAAAGACCTATTTAGTTTTCAAAAGCATTTGTACACATATTTTTATTAAGGAGATGACAGCTAAAATGTCCGTGAGTGTGTGTGTGTGTGTGTGTGTGTGTGTATGTGTGTGTAGGATTGTGAATTTTCCAGAATTAAATGATTGCATAACTATTATTTGGCTTCTAGAGGGATAAAGACTATGCTACATTGTTGATTGTCTCCCTACATCCCTCCCTATCCTTCCTTCCTCTCCCCTCCCCTCCCCCATCTGTCGTCCTCCTCCCCATCCACCCTCCATATTTATGGTTCCCCTAGATTATGTGCTGCTATGCCTTTGGTGGGCCTAGTATGAGAACTTGACTAACTTTCACCCAAGTATGGGCTTTGCTCTAGCCTCCACAATTGAGAGAAAACATTTGACCCTTGGCCTTCTGTATTTGGCTAATTTTGCTCAACATAATTCTTCCATTGCCATCCATTTACCCTCAAAGGTCATAATATCATATTTCTAATAGTTTAGTAGAATTCCATTATACATATACATATATATATATATATATGTGTGTGTGTATATATATATATATATATATATATATATATATATATCAGAGCTTTTTGGTCAAAACTGTCAAGAGAGAACCTACAGAATGGGAGATAATCATGGCCTGTGATTCCTTAGACAAGGGACTAATATTCAAAATTTACAAAGAACCCAAAAAAATAAGTATCAAAACACAAACAATCTAATCAATAAATGGGCCAAAGAGCTAAACAGAAATTTCTCAACAGAGGAAATCGAGAGAGCCAATAAATACATGAGAAAGTGTTCTAAATCACAAGCCATCTGAAAAATGCAAATCAAAACTACCTTAAGATTTTACCTCACTCCAGTTAGACTGGCAAAGATAAAGAATATAAACAATAACAAATGCTTGAGGGGTTGTGGGGAGACAAGAACACTAGCACACTGTTGGTGGAACTGTAGACTGGTACAGCCACTCTGGAAAGCAGTGGGGAGAATCCTCAAAAACTTAGGGATGGGGGGTTGGGGATTTAGCTCAGTGGCAGAGCACTTGCCTAGCACGCTCAAGGCCCCGAATTTGGTCCTCAGCCCTGAAAAAAAAAAATAGGGATGGATCCACCATACAAACCAGCTATTCTTCTTCTGGGTGCTCCTCCAGAGGAGTTAGAATCATAACATTACAGTGACACAGAAAAATCAGTGTTCAGTGCAGCTCAATTTACAATAGCTAAATCATGGAACCAACCCAGATGCCCCTCATTGGATGAATGGGTCAAAAAGCTCTGGCATTTGTACACATTTTAAAGAGAAGAGAAAGTAATTACAATGAAATTCCCAGGGAAAAAGGAGGGAGGAAAATTATCTTTCCTTGTTTGGAACAGGAAGAATTGAGGCTCTTATTTTCACTTTGTTCCTACACATGCACTTGACATGCACCACCTGAACACTGTTCATCTCCCTTTTAAAGATGAGGTGCTGAGGCACAGATGAGTTCACTTCCTTATCAACAGTTGATGGTTAAAATGAAAGTTTTAAGTATTCTTAAAATTGGCCATGGTAAGGAAGATGCTTCATATGATTGGATTTAAGTTTTGTTTTCTTGCATTATTAAAATATGATACCTCTTTAATGGCATATCTTGGCAAAGAAATGAGAAAACACCAGAGAGCACTTCATTATAAGAACCTTACGAGGAAACTCTTGACTGTTTTAATTTAAAGAGAACTGCTCATTAATTATTTCCATATGCAGATCATTTACTGTGCTCATTCAATCTGATATTAGAAATGTTTAATTATTAACCACAATCAGGTTTGGTGGTACTTTACCCTATGTGGAATTTTCAAATGTTCTTATGAACTGTGAATTTTGATCAACTAAATGATCTGGGGGTGTAGGGAGGAAAGAAGGCAGAGGAAATAAGTTCTGTGAAGAATCCCCTTTATGTGCTTGATAGGCACCTGAGACCGAACCTGAGAAATAAAAGATCTCAGGTGGTGGTGCAGAGGGGTGGGAGTGACAGGGACAATGTCAGGGACCTCAAGACTTGACATTCTTTTAACCCCATTTCCTTTAGGTTTTAGAAGACTGTCTGCTTTCAGTTTTCACTTGGATGCAATGAGGTTGTTGAATACAGTGACTGATTTATAGAATCAAAGTTCAAATGGAACTCCCTGATTGCTCTCTTTTTTTAATCTGACATTTTATTACATGAACAGTAACCTTGGCTTATGTGCTGTTTTAAAATCAGGGTCTTATCTCACAGAACCCTTTGCTGTGGACAAAGTGAAAACGTTTGTTTAGAATAAACAGTTCTCTTTTCTGCTCCAGCTATATGACATTTATGACATTCTAAAGGCATTATTCCTTACAGTCATCGGGCTACTCAATCTGAAATGACCTTAGTGACTTGTAGATAATGTTTTGTTTCACTGCTAAGCCCAGGGTGGGATACCATTCCAGCTTAGCAGATATTCTTATCCCTTGAATAGATTCGGTCAGAAAATTAGGAACTCTCTTTTTACAGCCCAAAATATTTGGTATCCTTTTGAAGAATATCTTTCTAAAAACTGTAATGATTAGTGCATCTAAACCTTTTCTGGAAATCTTTCACATGGAGGAAGAAATAAGGCGTTATGATACAAAGTATTGCTATGCCTGTTTCTTCTGGAGTCAGGATGACAGGAGTAGAGAGAAAGACCCAGCTTAAAAGAAGCCCCAGGAGTGGGAAATCAAGTGTCACCCTCAATGTAGAGACTATTATATTGAAGGCAGAGCACTTTTAAAGGGCAGAGAACTCACAATTCTAAACTTGGGATTTGCAAGGTTTGTTTTAAAATATTTCCTTTCTCCTTGAAAATATTCCATCAAATTTGGGTTAAATAAAGATTGAGTTAGGATTTGAATTAATAAATTTATCTGTTCTCCCATCTTGTCTTATTGCTCAGCCAATCTTAAAATTTGCCCTTTAAAAGCCCTGATGTCAAAGGCACATCTTTGTTCCTTGGTGACCTCTGTGCAAAAAACAATAAATTTATTTCTATGTCTCACTCCTTGTATACATAATCTATTTGAAGAGTAGTATGTTTCAAACAGAAACTGGCACTAAATATGTATATTGGGTTCATGGCTGACTAATGTAAAAAATAGTATTTATAATCCTTTGTTTGGAAAGCAATGGTAGTCAAGCTTGAAGCAAGGAAGTACAAATTATTTCTTCAGCTTTCTTGCAGACATGATGACTGGTGCTCATAATTACTGTTTTATTCTTATATTTAAAAGAAAGAGCCCAATGTTCAATTCTGAGTGATCTTGGTGTTGTCAGGATTGGGATTTGAGTTAATGGGAAAAATGGCTATACCAAGAAAGATATAACTCTTAAATTCCTTTTTGACTTAGCTGTGTAATATTCTTCTACAACTAGGTAGAGTAACAGTTGCTTTTCCTAAACCACATAATTTAAAATGGTTTCAGACACTTTATGAAGTGACAGTAGCCTTTAAGAATTAAATTATAGGGCTGGAGGGTGGCTTGCTGGCAAGCACGAGGACCCGGGTTTAAACCCAGCACCACGTACACAACTAAGTGTTGGAGCAACTAAGGCCATGTGAAAAACTAAATAAAGTTGTTCCTCTCTTTCTCTGTCTCTCTCACTGTCCCTCTCTCTTTAAAAAAATATTTAAAAAAGAATTAAATTATAAATTGATTTCCATAAGATTAGAATTGTAATACTGAAACAAATCCAATATATTTAGCTTATGAACTTTACTTTTAAAATCTTACATTTAATTTTGCTTACTGCTTAAAAACACATACTTTATTAACCCTTTCTTAATAAGAAAATCAGAATGAATGACTATCTTCTTTATATATGAGTAAATATCCTAACCTCTTCTTTTGAATGACCAGTGAGAAGAATGATCTCTTTCAGACTATTTCATTACTATCTGGATAGAGAGGGTTCAGACTCAATATATGTAAAATGGAACTTCATAATCCCTGCCAATCCTGCTACTCCTGGGTTTTCAGTCCTTGTGAATAGCTCCACAATCTTTCATTTCATCCTAACCACCTATATGGTTAGATTCTTCATTTTCCACACCCCTATACTGAATTTGTGATTTGTCTTGGTTCTGCTGATTCTCTGGGAAAAAATCATTATGTAGAATGTGTAAAGCAATACAAAAGTTTCTGGCTTGCTGCTTCACTCAGTGTGAGATTCTGAGAAGCCATATAAATGGTATCTTAGAACTGCATACTCCAGGGCAGGAACCTTAGTTATATCAAGCATGGACTGAAGTGAAGTGATCAGAATACGTCTGGATAGGGCTGGTCAAAGCCTGAGAAGAACCCAGCAGAGGCAGCGGGCCAAGGGGACTGCAGGTGTACACAAGAGATATCTGATAAAACATCCTTACAGAATGTTATCTATATCCTAAAATCATGCATTTCTTTAAAAAATAAACAGCATCGCACACTTTATTCTACATCTTTTAAAAAAAACTGTGACTGGCAACTTTTAATATCAGAACTTATAAGAAATACATCTCTGTTTTCTAACAGTTGTTTATTTTATTTTTTGGAAGGGATCCATTGTGTTGAATGGATATAGTGAAATAGTATTTCCAATATCAATATTTGTTTCCTATACCTCTTGTTGTTTTTGTTCTCTGATATTGAAAATATCAATACAATAAAATGCTTAAATATATATTTTTCCTTATCTGTTATTTATTCAAATTTTCTTTTTGGTTTCTATCAGGAAATTTTTATTTGTTTAATATTTTTTATTTATGTCAAGGTGATTTCTAACACTTTTGGTTATATGTTATTTTTTCCTTATAGTTTCTAGTTCTTTCTGAAATTAAAGATAGATTTTTTTCATGTATTTACCTTACACTATACACTCCCTTGCTAACTAGAATAGGTGATCGTCCTGATATTTCATAAAACTGTCATATGAGCATGAAAAATGTCAAAATTATTTGAATGCAATAGTGATAATTCTTATTCCCTTTTCCAGTTTTATCTTATCATATAGTACCTACAGAACAATTTCGAGTTCTATCGATGATAGTGGTCATTTTGTGCTGTCTGCACCTTAATGAGACTATACAACATTGCAACTATGCTGTTAAATTGATTAAATGAATTATATTAATGAGAATATGACTATAGACCCTCTATCCCTTTCAATAATTAGTAAATGCACCTACTTCTCTGGCTCTGTGTTTATGTTGGATATTTCAATCTTTCATATCTGTCAGTCTTACAAATAAAAAATGGCATTCTGTTGTTTAACTTGTGTTTACCTAATCATTTGTAAGCTTGAATATACTTTGTGTTTATTAGCCCATGTGCTTCTGTGAATTGCTTATTGATATTCCTTTGGGCTTATTTATAAACAAGATGTATGTGAGCTATTTTTGTGGAAATCTTTTGTTTTCTATGTACACATTGTAAATACTTTCTTCAAGTGCATCTGTTTAGAGTTTTGGGGAAGACAAAAAATCTACCTTAGCTAATTGAAGCTGAAAGGAAATTAGCTTACACAGTTTCTGGGAAGGCCAACAAACCACATTCAGTGAGGTCATGTAGTCAGAAGTGATACAGCCAAGAGAAGTGCCCAAACTCCTCTGATTCTTGCCTTATAGAAATTCCACTGTTGCTCAATACCAACAAAACCAGGACTCTGTCTCAGAATACTCACTATACATGCTGGAGAATGCAAGATGCATCCATGACTTTTCTTGCTAGAAAGCTTGCTGGGAAATAAAAATTTTGGATTCATCTTGGAAAAAATGAGCAAACTATCGAAATAGAGAAGATCCAAAGGTCTTGTACAACCACAATGACAGATTACCACAACATTCAATCTGCCATTTTATGTAAAGATTTATTTTTATTTTTTAATCATAATAAAACTTTTAAAATTTTTCAAAAATTCTTATTTTTTTGTTTATTCATTCATCCACATACACTTATGGAGAACCATTATGTGCTAATAATTGCTATGCTTTTTCATGCAGATAAAATGGTGATCTGGACTTCATGGAGTTCTGAGTCTAGCAAGGGAAGATAGACATAAATTATCACAACTGAATTAAACATTACAAATGTGATCACTGTGGCTAAGGGGAGGGAGTGTTGTTTTGAAAGAATATACTAGGAATCACTGACCCACTTAGGTCATCTGAGAGTTTGCTAATGAAGTGGTACTTGACCTTGGGTTTGTAAGATGATTAGGCATTTAGTAGGCACTGTAGAAGGGGAGGGGAGAAGTATTTCAGGAACATCAGACAACATTTTCAAAGACCTGGGGCAGGAGTATAGAAAGTGAGAGAAAATGTAGCTGCTGGTATTACCAGAAAGATAGAGGTCACCAAGTAATTTGCAGCTAAGGTTAGTATTTTTATCAATGTCTAAAGACCTTTGGGCAAGTCTCAACCTTGGCTACAGAGTGAAAATAGTTTGGAAACTTCAGGTTAAGAAGAACAGACAAATTAGGAAACAATTACAATTGTTGAGGGAAGAGATACCCAGTTTTCCACTCAAGGAAATGTTTAATAAACATTGACTGAATTAATGAGGTAACTAAATGCCAAAGGTAATACTGGAGTATCTTGGAAGCAATAAAAAAGAAAAACAAAAGTATCTGGAGAGCATTCTGTGAAATTTGGTGAGAAAATCCAGTACAGAGAACAAGAAAGCAATTTTCTACAAATTAACAATGAATAGATTAAAGAATAGTTCAATAAACTAAAAATAGCTAGTTATAACATTATATGCTTATTATGTTTAGTCCATTTTATTCATTTTGTTAATTTAACATGTTTATTGGTTGGCTAATGAGATTTAGTAGTATTAACATGCTAACAGTTCAATAGAAATCTATTAATTTAGAGCATCAGGTTATATAAAATATCCTTAAGGAAATGTGCAGTGCCTACAAAATATAGTGTCAACTAAGCTTCTTAATAAGGTCATTTGTATAAAGGAAATAATCTCAGTCCTTAAGTTTACTTGTTAATGGGCTCTTGTTCAACATAGTAAGAGGTTTGGGGTTTGTTAATAACAACAATAACAACAGTTCTTTATTTGAGAGTCATAAGCTGCTTGAGGTTTCACAGTAGGTTTAAGGACACAAAGAGGTTGACATAGAACTAGAATGCAAAACTTTGAATCCTAGCATAGCTGTATGTACAGATATCTACTGAAATGATCTAGTTTGGAGATAAATGAGCAGGGAAGCCCTTTAAAAACCAGGCTTGGTAACTGGAAAAGAAGAAAAAAAGTAGAATGTGGAAATAAATGTCAAGCACGTTGGATGCCTCTGATATGAATGTTGCCTTCAGATGGATGGAGAGGACTGAGGGTCCCTTGAAGCATCATATTCCCTAGAGACACAGTGGCTTTAGCCCTTCTTCAGCCTAGGTGCCCACAGGCACCCAACCTTCCCAATGCTCCTCTTGTACTCCTTCCTGGGCAAACTCCAATGTCACTTACTAGACTATTCTAAGATAACAGTATCATGTGTCCTCAGGTACTGTAAGACTCTGCTATCAAGTTAAAAATTCGGGGATTTCACTTTGAAGTGATATTTTTTGTTGACTTACAGAAAAGGGAGACTATTGATCAACATGATTCTTTAGGTAGTCACACATCATGAAATTATATAATTTCACTACACTAAGTATCCTCAGAGAACATTTCATTTAATGACCTTGATTCACTTGGGGTACAAAAGAACTCAATAAATAAATAATTTGAGGTCTCTTAAAGGAAAAGCAATTTCTTTATTTATAAAGAAGATAGAAGACAAAATATGATAGGAACCAATTTGTAACCTTTGCTTTCCTATACAATATAAAAAAGGAATGAGTTTGGCTCAGCAGGACTGTGACTCTGAAGATTTATTTTTACTTTACCAGCTGCTCTTCCTCATGCCAAATTTCCTTTATCCTTCCAAACCAGGCATTGGAATTGTCCCTTGGGGGCCAAGGAATGCACTTTTTGGACATGAAGGAAGTATTCTCTCTGTTACTGAAAAAGTGTACTTATGCTAAAGTGTCTTTATGAATATATATATATATATATATATATGTATGTATATATGTATATGTGTGTGTGTGTGTGTGTGTGTGTGTGTGTATCTCTTTTTAAAGAACAGGCTGTAAAAAAAAAAAAGAATGAATGCCTTTGCAAAAAATGTTAAAAAAAAAAAAAAACCTAAAGGGAACACAGTTAAGCCTGAAGAGTCAGAAGGGAATTTATTTAGTGTTATAATCTGTAATCTTTTTTCATATATCCCCATAGCTCAAAATGCTATGGATGTCAGTATAAATAAATGGCCTTGGATCAAAAGAAACCTTAAAAGTTTCTAGCATGTAAATACAACATTTGTAAACACAGCACAGAAAATGCCCTCTAAAAACCCCAATTTCTCTTTTTTATCAATCACACAAAGTAAGGCAAATTTCTAGTCATACATGCAAAAACAAATGAACACAGCAAGTGTAGTTTCCTAAATTATTTATATTTCTTCTTTGAAATGTCAACCAGGGAGCATTATACTGGAGCCTAGAGGCAACTGGTAAGATAACAAAATCTGATTCTATAAACCCTTGTTTGTTTTCTTTACTTTTGCTCCATGTTGTAGTAGTGGTTTAATCCCTTGGCCCTCCAACTTTTCTTGTCAAAGTAGCAAAATCCTGGAAGTAAAACAAGATGTTATGTGATAAAATCCTCCAGTGATGTTCTCCCCACAGGCACACCAACTTGAACCATTATTCCCACACAAACTACCTTCACATAAAGGAAGGAAATCCAACGAGAGACCCCAGGCTTGCTTTTAGTACAACACAATGAAAAGATATACTTAATAAGGAAAAAATTACCCATGCCAACCTTCCCCTAACTCCACGCAGCCTGCTTGGGGAAGGGAAAGAGAATTAAATTCAGACTGCTGGCCAAAGCCCCACATATTCTACTGCCTCACCAATATCTGAAGCCTGAGCCACTAGAGCTGTGCTAAGCTGAGAAGCTGAATGCTTTCATTTCTCATCCTCCAACTTTGGTCAGCAGAGTAAGAAACATGACCCAACTGCTAGTGAACAGACAGTGAAAGCAAGCATGGGAATCCAGTACCAGAACTGCTGTGAAGAGATCTAGCACCCAGCAGAAACTGAAGGCCCTGTATGCAGGTCATCACTCACAGATGAAGTCTCTACACTGGCCCCACATTCAGGCAGACATCTGTGCAACAGTGGGATAGTCTACAATTTGAACCTGCATCATTTCTAGTCTTGAGGTGGGCCTGCAGCATGTCTACCTGCCTCTCAAGATTATGCAGCTACCTACTGCTGATTGTGAGACCCAGATATGACCCAGTTTAGCATCAACCTAGTTGGCTGAGGGACTCCTTTTAGCACATCACCCAAAACTTAGGCAGCATAAATTGTATGCAGCATAAAACCCCACTCACAGTGGGCAGGACAGGATAGTAAGAATGACTTTGTCCTGGACCTTAGTCCTGGATGGTGACACTGATGAATGAACAGAAAACATGTGGTCCACATACACAGTATGTCCAATAAGCTTTTGATTTGGTTCACAGTATTCTTCAATTCTAAGAGCTCCATCTCTTTTCAAAATGTCTAGCTCTTTAAATATGTGGTCTCTCATCTCCTGAAATTGCTCTCTTATCTCTTTCCTTAAATCGTCTTTTAATTCTTTGATTGAGTTACTAATCATATTGTTGATACATTTTTCTAGGTTTTCATCTAGGACCCCAACCATGCACACTTTGGATGGGGAGCTGTGGTGTTGAGTTGAGGGATTATTTCCCTTTTTCCTCATTTTCAGTTACAGGGAGTGTGACATGAGGTCTAACACTGAATAATTCTCTTGGGGGCTTTGTAGATGATATCAGAGCTTTTTATCTCTTTGCTTAGTTGGGCTGGGGTACAATTTGGGTAGCACAGTTCAATGGCTGGCACCCAGTCTGTGAAGTATTGTGGACCTTTAGGTTTTCCAATACTTCAGGGAATAGGGGCTAGAAGTCAATAAGTACAGCCACTGCATATACCAGACAGTGTCAACTGTAGCTATTACAGCATTGATTAGCACCTATAAGAGAAGTCAGATTAGCAGTTTTCTTCCTTGATAACTTTCACACTACATTTGGTTAGCAAGCAAACACCCATTTTCAAGTATGGTGTTCACTTCAGTTTACCAGGACCTCTGTAGGTGAGGGGGGAAAAATCTAGAGAGCAAAGGGAATGAGATAGACAGGTAGTGTGTAACTTTTGAATTAGGGTATTGGGTTACAAGGTAGTAGAGATGCCGTAGGCTATTCTGGTAGAAATAAGGAAAAGACAGAAATGAGGTGAAAGTGGAGTAATGAATTTGAGAAAGGAGGAGAGATCATAATAAAGGTTAGGAATTGACAGAGTAAAGGTAAGAAGGAGTTAGTAAAGACTGGGGGTCTTTTCAGCCCAAAGAGACTGAGAACTGGTTTGCAATATTGCAGACAACCACAGGTTGATATGTTGTATTTTTCTGTTGTGTCCCCCACAACATGGATACAACAGACAAATATAACAAATCACAGCAACAATAAAAATCAATCAACCACACACACACAAACAAAAAAAAAGTACATACACTAAGGAACCCCAATTTCATGAACAACAACAGAAAAAAAAAGGTTGTTTGACAGGTTCTGAATTATTACCACTGTGGTGAAAATGTACCGTGGGGGTATGCATTCATAACTGACTTCTAGGTGGAGTCACTTCCCTGTTAAGTTTGTTGGAGGGAATGAATTTTGGTTATCTCTGCTGATACTGAGATTCCCAGGAGGCCTCCTAGTAATTTTCTTCTGTAGAGGGGTTGCCAAACATTAACCTATCCTGATGCCTGTGAGAACAGAATTCAGGGCAACCCAAGTTGCATTCTTGGGCAGTTTAGTGTCTGCCCGCTCAAACTCCTGTTCCACTTCAGCTGGGAACCCCAGAGCCACTGGGAATCTTGTAGATCCTGGTGCAGCTGTAAGGGACTCTTGCTATTCCAAGGAGAGTGGCCAGCCTGAACTGAGCCCACCCAGGACCATTATTGCCCCACTCTTGGGTTTCTAGAGGTCTCCACTGCCCCAAGAGATGATGTGTGTCACAACCCCAGCGAGGGGAGGCAGGCGTGAAGGAGACACCAGCCCAGCCAGACCAGTGTCTGTGGAGGTCTCAAATGTAACCACTAGGGGGCATGGAAGCCCAGTCTCACTTGGAACACCTAGGACCTATAGCACTGCTTCTGCTTACAGAATTCAGGGTCTGAAAGTAGAGGAAAACACTGGATCCAGGATGCCCCTTCAGTTCATAGGTCTCTGCAGCTGATGCTAGCCTCTTCCCTGACTGAGAGTTTCAGGCAATATCTGTTGGACCTGAAGACCTAACCCCCCAGGGTGTTAAGTCCTATTGAGCAGAATCCTGGACCCTGACTCCACCTGCAGATTGGGCATGTAAGGAGGTAGGCATGAAGCCTCTTAACATGAGTAGCCAAACCAATAAGGAGGGTCCTCCAGGCCCATACAGCCCCCCAGGACGCACAGTCAAAACACTGGGGATCTGGAGCCCCTCTTCCGGACTGCCCTCCCAATTCCAGTCTGTATCTGGTGGTTTTAGGTTCACAAGAAGCAGTTTTCTGGAGGTTTCAAAATGACAGAGACGCTCTGCTTCTTTGCATGATCAGATCCAGGGTACTCCAATCTGTGTGTATTAAAAAATCTGTCCCTTGGTTCCTGCTACTGCCACAGCCCCGGGGCACCAGAGTCTCATGCCCAGGCTCCACTGAGTGCTCACCTATGTGTCTGAGTTTATTTAAGTGTGTGCAGCTTCCTCCCCTCCAGGGCAGATTCCCAACCCACTGCCCCTGGCTAGGTAGCTGGCATTGGGAAATTATCAATTGGGACTTCCTGCACTTTCAGCTTATCCATGGCTCCATGTCACTAAACTTCCTTTCCTGGATAGTAATGAATTTGAGGAGAAATCTTCCTGTCCACCCACCTCACAGTAAGGCACCTCTCCCACCATTGGTGTCCCGCATTCACAGAGAGATTCCACTCAGCTCTGCCACGGGTCACCATGATGATCCTCCTCTAAGTCTGACCCATCAGTTTTTAAAGACATGGCAATATAATCTCTCTGCTTAGATCCTGTTTCTCTATCTAGTTTATGTTTCTAATATTTTGCTGAATGGCACATACTTTCTAGTATATTTTATTGATGCTAAATAAACATAACCCAGAAAATTAATAGTTACAGTGTTTCTGCTACAAAACCTGTTACCAAATACATATTTAAAAGTTATTTCATGGTTTCTTCTATTTGTTCCTTCAGTGTAATAGATTTCTCTTCTAATCAAAATCACCTAAACATAACTTACGCACTCATCAAAGACACATAAGAAAATATTTTGTCAACAATAAAGTTTCTGTGCCACAGTGATGGATTCATTACATCATGGATGATTCTTCCTAGTTCTTATAGGACTATGTAGATAAAACCAGCAAATGATATGCAAGATTTACATTCATTAAGTCAAAATATCCTTATAGACGCTGACTGATTAATGTGTTAGCGTTACCTAGCTATTGTCCTAGACTCCTTCCAGCACCTTGTCCTCTCACTTCTGTTTGATTAGGTCCCAGTAGGGCAATTTCAGTGGTTGACAAAGGCTCACGGGGTTGGAACCTACTCCTAGATGACAATTATCATAACTGATGCTTGCATAACTTTTGACAAGTTTAAAGTACTCATCACACATTATCTTTAGAATAAACATAGCAGATAAGTTGGGATGGTTGTGAATTTTGCTGATACTATTATTTACTGTCTCTTATAGATAGAAATATATACAGAAAAGCAAGTAAGTGGCAAAGTTTAGACTTGAATCTGGGTTATTTAGTTCATTTATTCTTTTTTTCCATTCACAAGCCTAAATGCTAACTGAAGCCTTGGCATTAGAAATTTCCTCACCCCAACTAATTGATAATTATGAATTTGTGGCATGTTCCCAGTTTTAGAGTTAAAGCATGATGATCGTGCTCCCCAGGTCTTTGAGCATTGCTAAGCACATGCTGTACCACTGAGCTGCTATTTCCATTCCTGATGTCTGAGTACCAACTTTAGCTGTAGCACGATCCACAGTACAATTTTATACTACGTATTTCCACTTTTCATTTTTCCTTCTTAGTTTCTATTCATCCTGGTGTTAATCTTTCTCTCTTAGTGTTCTTTGTTGAGAAGTGTTTTCATGGTGGGATATCTTATCTCATTACTTTATAGCAGCTTCTTTCTTCTCAGTACTGAATGCACTATGCTAAGGGAATTGTTGAGTTTATTTTATCTTCTTTGAGTATTTGAAGTTCTGGTAAAAAAAGATCAACTACCCAGGGGCATCACCTTCTCTGGTAGGATTCTGAGCTGCTAGCTCAGATGAATGAGCCACATTTAAAACCATCTTTACCAGGTGTCTCATGAAAAGACTCTTATACTATTAAAGGTCTTAAATTTTTATTTTAAAACTTCCTTTTTAAAATCATTAAAGTTTCATCTAAGAAATGTCTTTATAAAAAATAAAAGGAAAGAATAGTTTATAATACCTAATGAGGTTTTTTTTATTTGATTGTTTTTTGCCCTCACTCCATTCTATCCCCAGTCCTGCTTACCAGAGACAATCATTTTAATTCTGTTTTTAGTTATTCTAGGTGTTACCTCCATAGTGCTAAATACTATACTTATTCTTATGGGGGTTTTGCTGTTGTTGTTGTTTATTATCATTAAAGAGCTGTTTTTAAGGATGAAAATCTATCCCTTGTAAAAATTCACATCTCTTGTCCCTTTCTCTTCTCTCCATGTCTTCTAATTTATAAAATTTAAGAAACACCCATTGGTTCCTCTCTGAATTTCCAGTAATATCAATATATACCTATTTTTTTAATTCAGTTTCAACATTCTCCTTTAAATTCCTGCTCTGTAAGACAAATATTTTCGACTTTCTTTCTTTCTTTTTTCTTTCTTTCTTTTTTTTTTGACACATCACTCTGGCAGCTATACCTCTATATTTTCAACTGAAAACTTTTACAATTTGCTTTGTAGCCATAACTCATCCTGTGCACTTCTATGTGTCAATTCTTCAATCTGAAAACCAATAAAAAGCTTTTATATTATTATGACTACATGAATATGTTTCCATTTCCTTCCCTGTGGATCTAATCCAACCACCTCAAGCCACTTGAAGCAATATGTAGCATCGAAGCTAAATGGAACATCTTTTCTTAAGTGTCAGGAGTTTTTCAAATATCATACATATTACTTACATTTGGGGTTCATGACTCTTTGGTATAGTTTTTATTTTCCTAGAATTTTTTTACTTGTTTATCCTTTCTTCAAAATGTTCTCCCTTTGATTTTCTGCTACTAAATGTGACAAGCCTAGGTGTAGATTTCTTGGTATTTGTTCTCATTGGTGTTCTCTTAAACATCCTGGATCTGTGGTTTGATGTTTGTCATTAATTATAAAAAGTTCTTAGCCATTATCACTTCAAACATTTCTTCTTTCCTTTACCCTCTTTATTTTCCCTCTGGTGGGCTGGGAATGTAGCCAGTGGTAGAGTGTTTGCCTAGCATGCATCAGGCCCTGGGTTTGATCCCCCATACCATATATACACAAAAAAAGCTATATTTTCCTTCCGGAATACCATTGTATATAGTAACACCACAGATCTTAGATAATCTGTTCTATCTTTTTATTTTTATAGTTTACACCTAAGTTTAGATGTCACTACCTGACATAGCTTCAAGCTCATTTGTTCTTTCTTGTATAGCATCTGTCTTCTGATGATCTCATTGAAGATATTCTTCATTTCTATTATAATGGGTTTTCTTTTTATTTCTAGCATTTCCTTCTTTATTAGTTCTTGACGTAATTCTAAAAGCATGGAATATAATTGTTCTAATTCAGTCCCCAGTACTTCCCCTCTCCCTTCCTTCCTCCCTCTCTCTGTTCCCTTCCCTCTGCTCTATGATCTTCCTGCTATTTATTTAAACTGTTTTCATTAGTGTCTTTTGAATATACATGATGGTGAGATTCACTGTGGTATATTTGTATACGTACATAGGAAAGTTAGGTCAGATTCATCCCACTGTCTTTCCCTATCCCATTCCTCCTCCCTTCCCTTTGTCTACTCCAGTGATTTTTCATCTATTCTTGTTTTATCCCCCTTCAACCTTTCTTTTTTTGGCACTGACTTATTTCAGTTAGCATGATGATTTCCTCTTCCTTCCATTTACCAGAAATTCCATAAAATCATTCTTCTTTATGACTGATTAATACTTCTCTCTGTATGTATATTACATTTTATTTATCCATTCATCTGTTGAAGGGCACCTAGATTGGCTCCATACTGTGGCTATTGTGAATTGTGCTGCTATAAACATTGATGTGGCTGTGTCACTGTAGCATGCAGATTTTAAATCCTTTGGATATATAACAAGGAGAGGAATAGCTGGGTCATATGGTCATTCCACTACTAGTTTTTTGAGGAATTTTCTTACTGTTTCCAGAGAGGTTTACACCATTTTGAAGTTCCACCAACAACGAATAAGGGTACCTTTTACTTCACATGCTCGCCAATATTTGTTATTTGTATTGTTGATTATTGCTCTTCTGACTAGAGTAAGATGAAATCTCAGTGTAGTTTTAATTTGCATTTCTCTAATTTCTAGAAATGTTGCACAGTTTTTCATATATTTGTTGACCCTCTGTAATTCTTCTTTTGAAAACTGTCTGATTAGTTCTTTCGCTCATTTATTGATTGGGTTATTTGGGTTCTTGGTGTTAAGTTTTGCAAGTTCTTTGTATATCCTGGATATTAATGCCCTGAGGAACAGGTGGCAAAGATTTTTCTCCCATTCTTTTCGTTCTCTCTTCATGTTCTTGTTTCCTTTGCTGTGAAGAAGCTTTTTAATTTCGTGTCTTCACACTTATTGATTTTTTTTTATTTTACTTCTTGAGCTCTAGGGGTCTTGTTAAAGAAGTTAGTTTCTGAGCTGACATGTTGGAATGTTGGGCCTAGCAGTTACAGGGTTTTTGGTCTAATTTTTAAGTCTCTGATCCACTTTGAGATAACTTTTGTGTGGGCTGAGAGATAGGGATTAAATTTTATTCTACTATATATGAATTTCCAATTTTCCCAGCACCATTTGTTAAAAAGGTTATCTTTTCTTCAAGGTATCCTTTTGGCACCTTGGTTAGTATCAGATAACAGTACTTATGTGGGTTTGTCTCTGTGTCTTATATTACGTTGGTCTTCACACTTGCTTTGGTGCCAGAGTCATGCTGTTTTTATTAGCACAGCTCTACAGTATAATTTGAGGTCCACTATTGTGTTGCCCACAGCTTCACTTTTCTCCCCAAGGATTGCTTTGTCTATCCTAGGTCTCTTATTTTTCCAAATAAATTTCATAACAACTTTTTCTAATTCTGTAAGGAATGTCATTGGAATTTTGATGGGAATTGCATTGAATCTGAATAGTGCTTTTGGTAATATAACCATGTTGACAATATTAATTATACCTATCCAAGAATATGGGAGGTTTTTCCATCTTCTAAGGTCTTATTTAATTTCTTTCATTAGAGTTCTATAGTTTTCACTATAATTATAATTTACTCCTTTTCCTCATTTCTTTTTCAGCAGATTCATCATTGGAGTATAGGAACATGATTGATTTGAGTGTTGATGCTCTATCCTGCTACTTTGCTGAGTTCATTTATGAACTCTAAAATCTTCTTGTAGAGTTAAGATCATATTGTCAACACGCAGAGATAATTCCAGTTTTTCTTTTCCTTTTCATATCTCTTTATTTTCCTTCTCTTGCCTGATTGCTCTGGTTAGAGTTTCAAGGACTATGTAGCATTTCCTTTTGATCATTTCTTTGTTTCAACCTCTACTTACATTACCCATCTGTAATGTTGTTCTCTACTTTTTTCCATTACTCCCCTTAGTTTATTAATTATAATTATTAAAATTCTCATTCTGATAATTTCAAAATCTCTGCCCCTTTTTGCCCTTTTTTAATCTAGTTTGATTACTCTGTCTTTTAATGCCTTTTGATTGTCATGCTTGGCATGTTTTGTAAATTTTATTGAAAGTCAGGTTTGAAAAATATGTTGTAAATGAGGCCTTTTGTTTATCTGGTTAGAAATTTGACTTTGTTTACTGTGGTTGAGTATCAGAAACTAAAATTTCTAGTGTTCTTGTTTTTATCTCTCCTGTTGTTTGGGGTTTTTCCTAGAGACATCTTAAATAGGAGCAGAGACTGGCAGTTATTTCCATTTTATCACCCTATTATTATATTTTACTATTATTATAATGTATTATTGATATGGTGATAGGATCTGTGACATAGAGAAGTGTTCTATAGTTCAGTGGTTAAACTTCATTCTTAGCCTCAACTGGATATTTCCTTTTCCCCACATGAAAAGCTGCAGGGGACAGAGTTGGGCATTTTTCTTTCTTGAGGTCAGTTAGACTCCAGAAAAATCCAGTTTGTTCTTGTAAAATAATTTCCCTTGAAAGCAGGTCTTGTTAAGGAGTGTAAAAAGTTCTAGGCTATTTCAAAATACTAATGTTTCCCTTGCTTTGCGAAAAGCATGAAATTTCTCAGATCTTCACAATGAGAACCTGGTAGAATTCCTGGAGGTAAAGCTCAAGAAAATTTGGAACCTCTTAAGATTAATTGTCCTTTGAGATTTTGACCTCAAGCCAGTCCACACGAAGACACCAGCTATTTGCCAATTCCAGTTTGTTCCTACCAATATTGGCTACAGTATGGTTTTTCATCCCGGGATTGTAATCTAGTTAAACCATGATTGTCGGTATCTGTCTCTCTCAGTTTGGGGCAGCAGTTTGCCCTAGAACCTGAGTTCTCTCATAATCTAAGAGGAATTGTTGATTTTGAATTTATTCAGTCTTTTTCTTGTCATGAGGAGAGGAGTGATGACTTCTAAGCGCTTATGTGTTTGGCCAGAAACTGGGACTTCTCTTTTTCCTTCCGAAAGAATGTCATTCATATGCCTTCTAATTAAGTTATTTTCTCAGCCAAGCTACCCACTCCGTGACTCCTTTGCTCCAGCAGGCCTCCCTCTGCAAGCCTGTGAACATCCTATTCCAACCTCAACTTGCTGACTTCTCTCAAGGTCCCCTACACACTTGCTTTGAGGGACTTCCCTTTTCTGCACATTTGGTGTAGACCCTCTCTTATCAAGTCCACATCCTTATATTGATTTATCCTCTTCCTTATCTGCTTGAATGCTTCTTAAAGTACTTTGCTCAAGGAATGTGAATGGAAAAAATGTTTCAGATATCTTGGATGTATGAAAACATCATTTTATCCTTCCTTTTCCTGTTTGATAGTTTGAATGGTTATTAGAAGTTTAACATAATTTTCAGTGTAGTTGATGATTTCTGGTGCCAGTGTAATTATAATCTCTATCAAGAGGTCACATTTTAGATACTAGAAACTCTTAAAATCTTTTTTACTATGGGTATTCTGAAATTTCACAAATATGTGTTTAGGTGACATTCTTCTCATTCATTTGTTCCGTATCCAGGGGTTCTTCCAATATCATCTCTCTCCATCTCTGATAAATTTTCTACTCTTTCTTTGATGACTTATAAAAAATATTATTGTAAAACTTGATTGTTCATGACCAAGAATGAAGGGATAAGTTTGTCAATATACATTTTCTTCTCTTGCTGTACAACCAACATTGTTTCCTCCGTATGTTTTTTACCTGTAGGAGAACTCTGCATGAGGGCAGAGCTTTTGACTAGCAGCCTTTTCTTTTTTCAGATTATGGGGATAGCAACAAGCAAGGAGATTCTAAAGAGCCCTGTGAGTGCTTTAATCTAGGAGTACCAACTCCTCCGACCCTGAAAGTTTATCTGAAGTTACTTGGATTTCACCAGGGAAGACCTCCACTCTTGTTCTATACCAAGTAGATAGCCTATGAATAGGCACCAGAAAGCAGCTGTGTGGTTGAGGAGCTACAGGTACTAACCAGCCAAGGTTTCCTCACAGTTAGCCCCCTTACATTCTCCCCATTCTTGCTCCCAGCCCTGGTATCTGAGGTTCAGTCACAAGGCTCAACTTTCTGCTTCATGACAGCTAGAATCAACTTTCTCTGTTATAGAAATTTGTGGAAATACTATATGGGCTGATGACCTACCTCATTCTTTGCATTGTTACTATTCTGTTGATTTTGTATGTTTATGATATTTCAACAGTCCTTGGTGGAAAGCAAAGACAAGTGTGGATGTGTAACCTGGAATCTTGGTCATTTAAATTCAACTTTATTATCTTGTAAAAATCCAAGCAATACATAGTTATATAGAAAATTTTAAAATCTATTTTTTCTTTCACCCACTTTCCCTCTCCTTCCTCCTCATAAGTTGACCTTTGTCATATGTGAATCCCCTTATCCACCCACTTACCTCCTCCTATGTGGCTACTGTTATAGCTTGGTATATATCTTATTAGGCTTTTTCTCAATGCATTTTAAATCAAGTATAATTATATAGGTTTTTTTCCTTTTATAATAAGTGAGTTTATATTCCATGTATTATTTATTCATTTGCTTTTTGGAATAACTGTTAAGTAATATGCTTTTAATCTCCAGTCACAGTGAAATAAATTTCTTTCTCAAAATTAACTGAAATAAATCCAAATTCAATTCTTTCCCTCAAGATAACTATTTTTGGATATTACAATATCACTTCATAATTATCTGCTAATCATTTTGTAATTTAGAATCTACTTATTCTTAATTAAATTATTCCTAAGTGTTTTTCCTTGTACAATGAATTTCTCAAAATAATATAACTTCCAGAATACTTTAGAACTTATAAAAGCATTTCAGCTTTTATTATCCTTATTTTATAGAAGAAGAAAGTGCAGCTCAGAAAATGATTTTTTTCGCAAGGTCAAATGGATAATAAGTAAAGCACATGAGTTTTCTAACTTGTAACACAGTACTCTCTGGCCAGATCATGCTTCCTTGGTAACTGAATGTCCTACTCCCCCAGGAGCAAAATAGAACACCTGATAAGTGTGAAAGATCCTTTAAACTGGAATAAAACAATCTTCATTCAAGTAATAAATAAATAGGAGATTATATGAGAAATATATCCAGTGGCTCTAATCACAAGCACATGTAAAATTTCTCATTATATAATAAACAAAGGTAATCTCAGGATGTGTATAAATCTTTTCTGAAAAGAAAATGTTCTCATCTCCTTTTCTTGTCTTGCCCAGCTAGACAAGAAAAATTGTTAAACAATTGGCCATTCCCTTTAATAAGCTTTATTATTGTACATTTGAATGAATTATGATCTGCTTACATGTCCATCTTCTCCCTTGATGTTAAACTCCTTGATACAAAGGAATACTGTCTTATTTATGCCTAAATCCCAGCATCTAGGGCACTACATGTCATTTGAAACATTCTCACTAATTGTTTCTTGAATGATTTTGCACCTTCTATTACTACACAAAATTCTTTAAATTTGACCCCTCAAGATACCTAACTACAAGACTGTGGCAAATATTTATTCTATGAAAAACCATATAGAAAGGAGATTCTAAGTAGTTCTCATGACAGTTATAAGATAGGATAGTGTAACAGTATCATTACTTGAAGTAAGAAAAATAATAATATCATCTGTTTTTCTCATGTGTGTGTGTTTGTTTTTTATATATCTGAATTTGTGGGCAGAAAACCCCATAGTTTTAAGAATTTGTTCAAGGCATAAGCACACTGCGTAACTAAAACATTCAGCTGTGTTTTGGGGTGACTGTCTATAACATCTCTTTGGCTAGCCACAACCTCTCATCATTTGTTTTAAAGCAGATGTGAGGCATAGAATTTTCAATGTGTTAAAGTAGCTAGAATTTCATGTTTTGCCTTCACTGTTTTTTTTTATTTATAATAACCTTCCATTTATGATAAATTAAAGTTTTCCATTTATGGTGTTGGCATCCAAGAGGTAATTGTGCATGAGAATAATTGTGATAATTGGACATGAATGGCTAAAATTTGAGGCACACTGGGTTACAACATAAGGTTATAACTGCCATCTAATTCCAACAACATGCCAACCAAGGCCAACTTTGTGCAGCTGGAGAGTCTGAGTCAGTAGATTTGATGTGACTTCAAATTGCCTGTAGATGAGGACCAGATTGCTGGCTTAGGTGAAGGTAGGGCCCTGTAATCATTCTATGAAGCTTTAGGAAGACAGGGCTATGAGGCACAGGCCTACATGCTAGTCCAGAAGGTCATTCACACAAAACTTTTCAAGAATTTCAATTTTTCATCTCCATTTACTCTTCTCTGTACTCTAGTCTGGCTTCCACCCATCCTATATCCCTCTACCAATAGCCCTCACATATTCAGTAATGTCCTTCTGGAGACATTCATCAATACTGGTCTTACTTCACTATTTGCTAGCTTTCAATATGTGTTTTCTTTCCGCCACTCCATATATACTCCTTTCCCTAGGTTCTCAGGGAACCCTATCCTCCTGGTATTGACCTTTTAAGTCATGTGGATTCAGGGAGGCTGTGAAAGAGATAGAAATCACCTTTGCAAACTGATTCTTATCTGCCATGTCAGTAAATGTTGAATTTCCTCAAAGCTCAGTCCTCAGGAAATCCACCCCAGACAATCTAACCCATGTTCAAGACTCAGTTCTCTTCTATTTGCAAAAGACTCTCGATGAGTGGTTCCAACCAGACATCTTCTCCAGAATCCAGACTCATGGATCTGATTCTTTTTTTTTCTTTCCAATTCATTTTTATTAGTGCATTATAGTTGCACATAATGATAGGATTTGTTGTCACATATTCATAAATGCACGCAATACAACAATATAATTTGGCCAACATCCCCCCTCACCCCTCCTCCACCTCCTGTACCCTGGTCCCTTGCCTCTCTTTCTGGGGTATATATTTAGTCTAATATACTAAAATATAGTAAAATAATTCTTATACCTATGAAGAACATTTTTATATATGTGACAATAGTATATACAATGACATACTTATAAAAGCTTGAAGTATACCTTGTTTCAACTCAGTTCCAGCAGTTCTCTTCCCCTGCCTCCTACCACCCCCTCATCTTTTTAAATATATTTGACAATCAGATAAACATTAATATTTGTATAAAAGCATGCAGTATAACTCATTTTAATTTAGTCTCAAGTGTCCCTTCCCCTTTCTATGTTTGACAACTTTACTTTGACAACATCTGAAAGTTCTATCTAAATCACCTCTTAAATTGTCCTCCTCTCTGTCTCTGTTCCATGACTTCCTTGCCAAATCTTGTTCTGTTTTGTTTATCTTTTTTGTTTTGTTTTGTTTTTGGGTTTTGTTTGTTTGTTTGTTTGTTTTTTGGTACCAGGGATTAAACCCAGGTTCATATAACCACTGAGCCACATACCCAGCCCATTTTGAGACATGATCTAACTATGCTCACTATGTTGCTTAGGGCCTCGCTAAATTGATGAGCCTGGCGTCAAACTTCTGATCCTCCTGTGACCCTGGGATTACATGTGTGCGCCATCAACACACACCTGGCTCCCCCTTGTTGCCATATTTCACATGTTACCAAAACTAGAAACCTAGAGTTACCCTAATACCTCTGGGCTCTTATATCCTAAATCTAATCTATCTTCAAGTTTTATACATTTTACTTATATATCTATTAGCTTAAATATCTATTAGCTCTCTAGCTCTGGATTTATTATTCCTGTTGCCCTGTTCAAGCTATAATCCCCTCCTGAACTACTGCAAAGGATTATATGCCCTCCTGTCTATTTTCTTCTTTCCATTCTCCTTCCCCATTCTGTTGTTTACCCTGCAGCAAAAGTGTTCAATTCAAATATTCACTCCTCCACATCCTGTTTGAAAATCTTCAAGGTTTCTCATTGTTTTCAAAATAAAAATGCAAATCCTTACTGCAATCCTAGACCCAGCCACTTCCCTTTAAGGCTCATCCCACTCCCTACTGCTGCCTCATTGCTTACTGAACTGTGCAGTAATAGTTTTCCTTCTGTCTATGCTATTCCTTTTGCCTGAGTTGCTTCATCTTTCTTCCTACCATCCCCCCACATCTGGCAGGGACATACTTAAGGGCCACTCCCCCAGACCTAGTGGAAGGAGTTAGGTGATTGGGAGCAAACTTTGAAGGGAACATTGGGACCACAGTCCCTTCTCCTCTCTTTTTGCATCATAACCACCTGAGGTCAACAGGCCTTACCTGCCCTGATGTACTGTGTCACCACAAGCCCAAAGCAGCACAGGCAAGCAACCATGAACTGAAATCTCTGAAATCATGAGTCAAATAGTATTTTCTCCCTTAGGTTGATTATCCAGGGATTTTGTCACAGTCATGGAAATCTAACTAACACTTTGCTAAACCATGCATTCTACTTTTGTTCACTTTTGAGGAAAATCTCTGGAAGATATTAGATGCCTAGTAAATAGGTCTGGAATAAATGGATAACAAAGGGAAGCAATGAAGGTGTTAGAAGAGTGGGAAGGTAATGAGCTATGAGCAAGCAAAGGGTGAGTGAGCTTTACCATCTTCATTGTTTACCTATGATTCACAGATATATTCAGAATATATATATATATGTATATATATATATATATAGAGAGAGAGAGAGAGATCCATAGACTTTTCAGTGTGAGAGTATATTTATAGGAAATAGCTAATTGTGAGAATTGAAATATAAAAGCTTTGCTTCATGACAAAAACATTCTCACTGTTTGGGTAGTTCTTGATAGGATAGGAATACTTAAAGAACATGTCTATATTCAAATGAATAGTTTTTGATGGTATAAACTAAATCTTTGGTAAGGTACTTGACAGAAAGTGAATCTTGTTCATTTAAAAATCATCCATTTGTGTGCAAGGAAAACTGCCTGACATGGTTTAAAAGGATTATTTATAGTTTCTAAACATTCATCTCTCCCTACGCAGCTCACATACTGCCTTTATACAATGAAATTTTAATTCCACTACAATTTTCTAGTGTCCAATATATGCACCGTGTTAAATTGTATCATCACATGATTACATTCAATTGCCCCACTTGCCATATTAAAAAAATGGCAAAGGGCATCAAATAGTTTTTAACTTTTTCTGTAATATGTACTTGTAGCTCTGACTATTACTATTAATGATCAATTCAAAAGAAAATCATCAGGAACAGTAATGTTTTGCATTGATCCAAGAAGAAAATAGTTCACCCTAGTGTAGAAAAGAATAATAATGAAAAATGATTATACAATATACTGTACAAAGATAAAGCCTTATAAGGTAGAAAATATAGGCATGGAGTTTAAATGGTATTTCTCTGCACTTGAATTTTATAAATAATATCTTTGGCTTATATTGAATTGTATTGGTATTAAACCATGTAATATAAATAGAATAACTTATGAATATTATTTATGTATTTATAAAATTCTGGAATTCCTCAATTCCTGAAGTATAATTCTGTATCTAAGAGATGCTGTTGATTAGAGGTAAGAGACAGACTGAGATCTGACAAAATAGTCTCAAAGATGCCATATTCCTAAGAAATTATGATAAGGAGATGCAACCAGACTGAATGGTACTTATCAGACTTCAGAAATTAACTCTGTTTTGCTATTTGGCCAAATGCACACTTCATAGGAGGAAACACCATCTGCTTTAGGAATTACTCACACTGAGGGGTGCATGAGCAGTAATTAAGAGGAAATACTTCATAGGCTTTTACCAACCAGGAAAAAAAAAAGACTTTAGAGGCATTTTACTCTGGGTATGATATACATTTAGAGTCAAAATTTTGAAGGGAAATGAATGTTAGGTATTCAACAATGAATTTATTTTTAAATACCAATTTGTGTTTTTTAGACAAGAGCACTCTGTAGGGTCTTACATGCCTGTTTTTCTTTCTTTCTGCTCTTCCAACACTGACTTTGAGAGTAATAACTTTAATATGTTGGTCTGACCATGATCTTTGAACAAGAATGAGTGTAATTCTCCATAGCTACTCCTCGCTGCATAAGAAAGTGCCTCTGCAGATTTTTGTGCCTGTGGCCTATACACTCAGAGGAGTTGCTAGAGATCATTCGCTTTCCCAGAAATTGTCACTAATTGAAACCACAAGTTTCTGTCTTATCTAATCATTATGTTCTGAGAGCTGAACCATGAAACTGAGGCACTATTATCTTTCCCTCAGTTTTTCCTGGTAGCATCAAGAAACATAATTTTTGCTGGCAAGAAAAATAATCTTTATTTTGAGATAAAAGGCACAATCATGGCAAGTCTTGAGGTTATGAAAAACTCGTCAAATGATGGTAAGCTTCAGGAAGATGTGTGACAACTCATCTTAACTCCCAGGAGATTTTGACAAACATTCCTCAATTTTAATAACAGTGGGGATATATTGTGATCAAAAGATTTCAAAAGCATTATTGCCTAGGTTCCTGAAGAACTCAGTGTGTTCAACATATGTGCCTAGGAGATTTATTTTTTTAACGCAATGACATAATTTGTAATGTTTATTACTCACTTTTTCTCCTAAACTATAAAGACAGTTGGTATTAATAATTATGTAAGTTTTGTTTTTTAAAAAGAACATATTACAATGGAAAAACAGTTTATAATTTCAGTTGTTGGTGGACTAGACTAAAGAAATTGATCACAAATTTATCTCGGTCCATTTCCTTCTAAGAATTAGCCTGCAACTTCACGAAAGAAGAATCTTTGTTCACCTATTGTCTCTCTAGCCTGGGATATACTATGTGCTTAATACATATGTATGATTTGAATGGTTGAATGAATAAGAAATAATGGCAGACTGCTGACTAGTATTGTTTAGTAGATGGCATATATAATGAAAACAATTATTGGGTGCATTTTGTGCATACTCAGCATCATGTAGTATATTAAGTGGATATGAAATATAGAGTTCTGCCAACCATACTAAACAAGTGAGGGAAGAGAAAATGTATAGTAATATAATTTAACCATGACTATTAAACTGAAGAAAAATTCATGTCTATTGACATCAAGTAAAAAGTGATGAAACTATTCTCAAGATGGCTTCCATACAAGTTCATTGGTTTTTGAAAAAGCAAAATCAATATATTTATGAAAAATTGTTAGTTGATAGTATATCTAAATCCTAAAGAGGAAATTACTATATAGAAACTATTTCTACTGAAGAATTCCTGTAAAACTTATGACAGTGTTAGAATTTGTACTTCATGTAACTTAAGATTTCATCATTCTGTAAAGCATAAAACATGAAACAGGAGTACAAAGAACATAGAGTTATTTATGGTAAAACTAAAGATTCCTTTCATGTTTCCATGCACAGCCTTGTATCATGGAATTCGTACAGAGTTTTCTCAGAATAACATAAAGAGGGCTCTCAGAATGTAAATTTTGCAACATGAGGCAAACCAGACAAAAAAACAAACCTAATTAAATCAGCCTTTTAAAAATATGCCTTCTTACCTTGTTTTGTTTTTCCTGTGAGCACCTGGATCTAAAATAAGGTTGTGTCTACTCATTTATGTATAAAAATCTATTCATTAAAAAAATCTGTATTTTGTCTCTGTACATATCATTTCTGTATATGTATGTACAGATATATTTATCCATTTCTCTTTATCTATATATCAAAATCCCTAAAAGGATTTTTAATCTCAGAAATTGACCAAGGCTTTCTTGAGAGTGAAAGAGCCAATAATGAGAACCATGTTCAATTCATTATATATAAATATATGCATAAAGAACTCTAGTGTAAGATCTTCCTGGTTTTGGTGATAATTCTGCATCTATGCAAGAGAGGAAATATTTTTGACTCCTATCTGGTAGGATGCTAGGAACTGCAGGTGTGTAACAAACACATTGAAACTATAGATAACTCATTTTCCAAATACCAGAGGTCATACCCACATATCCTACTCTGGCTTAGATGCCTACACCTTGCTTCTGGGCCCTTATTATTTAAATGAATTAATATTTGTAACAGTTTTTAAAGTGTCTGCTATGTCATAAACATTTTCTAGCTACTATTAAAAATAGTTAATAAATGTATTACTTTAGATTGATAAAAGTTTTTATGCTATAAATTCTTATGCTATGCTTAGGTTGAGAAGCAAGTGGAAATTTTCATTGATGTTTCAGGGCAGTAGGAAGAAGCATGTTAGTAAGTGCAAATCTAAATTGTAGAACATAAAAAAAGAGATGACTTCCAAGAACTGAGGAAAGATGGCAATTGTACCCTAGCTTCAGGCTAACCAGCTGACCTAGTTTCATGGATTCTGATAAACAGCCTTCTCTATTCCATCTTCCCATTTAGATAATTTGCAGTAGCCTTGAATAGTTCTTTTGATTCCTTTCTGAACCAAGTTCTTAATCGCTGATTGAAAAACCGCTGAAAAATTTGGTATAGCCATGCAAAGCCTGAACTATCGCTTCTGGCAAAATTTGATAGTAATTTACTTTTTTTCTTCTGTGCTGAAGAATCAAACCCAGGGTATCATGCTTGGCAAGTGCTGTACCAACTGAGCTCCATCCCCAAGCCCCTAGCCCTGGGTGAAATTTTTCTTTTCTCTTCTTTATTTTTTTTCTTTGTTGTTGTTGTTGTTATTGTTATTGTTGCCCTCTGTGACAGTTGAGTGGAGGATAGGGATACAGATTCAGCCTCTTATCTCTTTTGTGGAAGATTTTCAAAGTCCCTTTCTCTCAGCATCTCTTCCTTGCTTCAAGATTTTCGGTACATAAAATCTGCTTCCACTCTTGTTTACCATTTGACTTGTTTCATTTCAAGTTGGTAAATCAATTTGAGGTGATTTTATCCCTGTGACTTTAGACCAGTATCATCTTTTCTTGTTCGATTGAATGCACATCAACAGTTTTGCTTCCTAATTTGCATTGGTAATCTGTATACATTTTAATTATTTAATCAGCTGTAAGTTCCAATGGTAGGAGAATTTTGAAGGATAAATATTTTAATGTTAACAGCCAACTGTAGTAGATTAGTTAAGCAAATTCTTTTTAAAAATAATTTAAAGAAAAAGTATGATTTTACTACATATCCTCTTATGTGGCTGTCTTATTTTTCATGACTCCAAAATGGAGCATCAACCACACATGTTAGACAAAGTATTAGGTTATGGCATTAGAATAATCTTTCTTGGGAAATTATCTGAGGAACAGATGGTTGGTTGTTCCACCCTGTGGCAAAAGAAAGGACTGGTTAATCTTTTGCAGTGTCTTGCTATCTTTACCTGTTAAATGTGAGATGAAGACCAAATGTTGATTCTGTTCACCACACTGAGTAACTGCTGCTTTCTCTATTCAGATTTTAGTTTCCAAGGAGATCTTTACCAACTAAAATTCAGAACCTAGTACAGTTCACAGCTCAATAATGAATGAATGGCTCAATTAACAATAAGTTCAGTTTAAGACAATTATGGCACATTTGGAAACGGTTAGAGACTATATCAATTACTTAAACTAGCAATGGCTTTAATACATCAATTTATTCTGGAAATTATTATTTTACTGTTTTCAAAGCTTCAGGTATGGTAAATTGTATCTTTTTAACAAACAACATTTACTGTATCTTTAACTAGTATGGTGGTGACCTCACTTGGTTGTATGATTATAGTGACATGCTTAACTACACATGGTATGCATATTTTCTATTTTTAAACTAGGCATCAATCATTTATCACATATTCTTTATTGCCTCAAAGAGACATTCTTAGCAGCAATGTTGTCAAGGAAACATACTGAAACTGTTACATAAAAGAATGTCTTTTTGAGGAAAATCAAAAATGATATTTCTATTTTTCCCCAGAAGATGTAAAATTATAAATTACAAGTATTTCAATATAAATAAATAATGTGTCAGCAGTTCAAGTAATAGTATAGCTTTGAAAATCTGTCAAGTAAAGACATTTTTTAATTTGAAGATTAAATGGTAACATGTCATTAATGCAATGTAAAGACCCAATCAGGAGAATTTTTTAAACAACATTGCACCTAGTTCTCACATTAAGTATATCATATTTCAGTGAAATTTTAAAAAAGCAAATGACATAGTTTCTATGAATGATTTAAAAATTGAAAATACTTTTTGTATTTCCATGCTATCAGTGCTTGAGAGAAAGAAAAAAGCAATGAACACTTTTAAAGGTGTAAATTTTAAAATCCATACATACTGAATAGGAAGTATCATTAAATAGCAAATATGTATTTTTCATATGTTCAGGCTGCTATGTTAGAAAATAGTAGTTGGAAAAAAATATGGTAAAAGACTTCTATCTTTTGCACTTTCCTCTTTTCTATTTTAAATTTATCTTTTAGCATTAAAGGATGTAAGCTTGCATGGAAAGTATGGAGGAAGATATTATGGAATATATATTACATGTTTTCTTAAAAAATAGGTCTTGAACTACATTATATCATAGAATATTTGAATTTGAAGGGATTAAAGAGCTCATTCAACAGATGAGGAAATGTCAAGTAATTTGCCTAAAGTTACACAGGAACAAAGCCAGAATTAGAACCTGCTTTCCTAATTCGTAGATCAGTGATATTTCCATGATACTGTTGGCTTAAAAACCTGGATTATCACTCCTCACCTATGATTCTTTTCCCAACCACTAGCACCACTTATCTTAAACTTAAATGTCAATGCCACATAGGATTTTGGATGTTATTTAAATCACTCTTTGTGGTATGAGAATGAAATTGCATGAAGTAAAATAAATTTTTTTAAAGAAAGGCATAGGAATTTTCAATAGATCTTAGTGATACATTAAGGAATAAAAGGCTATTAGGGCCAGAGCTGACCTGCCCAATCATCTCCTATGCATTCCCTCAGGCCTCTGGTCCCTGGACAGCAAGCACACCCAGGACATTCATCCCCACATGGAGATGAACTGCTCAACCATCACATGCAGGCCCTTAGGTCTCTGGTTTGGGGTTGGTAGTTGCATCCAGGACGCACACACTCAAGGACCCCATCCTACACCCAACCAGCCACAGCACATACCCACCAGGTACAGTTATTAATGACCCGTACCCACTGCCAAGGATCCCAGCTCCTGTCAGAGCATGCATGATGTCCACTGGAGCCTGCCCGACACCCCCAATACTCCAGTACCCTGAAAAGCACCCCTGCTACTATAATTTTATAATCCAATAGGCTGCCCCACACCCCCAACTGATTCCAGATCAGTGCCTTGGAGACTGGATCCAACAGGTACAAAAAAACAAGTTCCAGGAAGAAGCAGCTTTCTGGAAGAAAATGGTCACCAGAGAGGTGTTGTCTGACCCAACCTTTTGACCTCCAAGGAAGAAGGACCTGGAGACCTGCCATCCTTCACCAAAGGGAAACTCAATTCAAAGATCTAGAAGAAGATTGTCAGATAATGAGGAATCAAACTGCAAGAGGTGAACCTCAAGCCCACAACTCTCTACCCAGGAACACACAGACAGGGAGCAGGATGAAAATCTAGAAAAATATTATCAGTGATTTGATTACTAAAAAGAATGATGAACTAAAAGAAGATTTAATGAAGTGACTAGAAAACACAAGAGATGAAAGATTCTATTAACAAAAAATATAAAGAAAAAGGAAGGAACAGAGCTAAACTCTTTAAACAATCACATCAGAAGAACAATGGAAGAATTTAATAATAGACTAACTGCTGTAGAAAACAGAACCTCACATCTGGAAGAAAGAACTTCTGAAAATGAAGATAGACTGAGTAAAGTTCTGTGCATGGATGACAAAAATGGAAAAAACTCACAGAACACAAGCAAAATTCTCAAAATGTTTTAGAATGAAATTAGAAGAAACAATCTAAGGGTTGTTGGGATGCATGAAGAAATCAAAATGCAAGCAAATGGTGAAAATAACATTCTCAATGAAATAGTTAAAGAATGTTTCCCATATCAGAATAGAGTCAGAAATGCTCATCCAGAAAGCATACAGGACACTCAATAGGCATAATCAAATGAGAAACTCATATGATGAGACACATCATATTCAAAATGTATAACAGGAAAATCATGGAAAGAATATGAAAAACTACAAGACAGAAACACCAAATCACATTCAAAGGTAAACCAGCAAGGATCAATTCCAAGTTTTCAGCTCAGACTCTAGAAGCAACAAGATCCTAGAAGGAAATCTTTCAAAATCTGAATAACCACACATTGCAGCCAAGAATACTATACCCAGCAAAAGTCAGCTTTAAATTTGATGGGGAAATAAGAACAATTTCACAATAAGATCAGACTTGCAGCATTCACAAACAGAAAGCCAACATTACAAAAAAAATCCTCAAAAATAAACTCCAGATAGAAGAACAAGCACTCCCCAAAACCCACAAAGAGAGGAAATTAATAAAAGTGCCCAATATCAAATGAAAACCAAGAAAGCACAGAACTTACTAATGAAATATGATGACAATGAACCACAACCACATCACAATTCTAACACTGAATGTGAGTATTCTCAACACAAAAATCAAAAGGAAGATTAGCAGATTGGATCAAAAATAAATACCAACAATATGCTGCTTACAGGAGACCCACCTTACAGTTAATAACATCCACAGATTGAGGGTGAAAGCATGGGAAAAAATCTACCAATCATATAGTCAAAGAAAGCAAGCTGGTGTTGCAATACTTATATCCAACAAAATAGATTTCAAACATAAACTAACCAGAAGAGATAAAGAAGGTCACTATACCCCGTAAAGGGAACAATACAAAAGGAACACATAACCATAGTAAATAAATATTCTCCAAACACCATGCTCCCAAAAATATGGAAAAATAACTCCATGACGTAAAACCACTTGTGGACCTCAGAACAATAATACTTGGAGACTTTAATACTCCTCTATCACCAACAGACAGATAGTCAAAGAAAAAATAATAATAATAGAGATCTCCAGCCTAAACAACTCGATAAATTAAATGGACTTGACGGACATGTATAGAATATTCCACCCAAATGGGCTGAATATACCATCTTCTCAGCAGTGCATGGATCCTTCTCCAAAATACATCATATTCTACTTCACAAAGGAAATCTCAGAAAATATAAAAAGTAGATATTATCCCACATATCCTATCATACCATGATGCCACGACCCTAGCAATTAACAGGAAAAATTATAACAGAAAAAATGCATATATAAGGAGATTGAATAATACCCTATTAAATGAATAATGGATCAAAGAAGACATGAGAACAGAAATCAAGAAATTCTTGGAAGTGAATGAGAATGAGGATACAACTTATTGAAATTTTGGGACAGCATGAAAGCTTTCTTAAGGGGAAATTTTATAGCACTGACTGCTCACATTAAAAATCAGGAGAAATCTAAAATAAATAATCTTATGCCGCACCTCAAATTCCTACAAAAGAAAGAACAATCTAATTCCAAAGCCAGTAGAAGACAGAAAATAATCAAGGTCAGATCTAAAATCAATAAAATCAAGAGCATAAAAAACAATAACAAAAATCAACAAAACAAAGATCTGGTTCTTTGAAAAACTAAATAAAATTGACAGACCCCTATGCAAAGCTACAAAAAGAAGGAAGGAATTGAAGCAAATAAACAAAATCACCAATAAAAAGGGAGTATTCACCACTGACCCATGGAAATACAAAAGATTATAAGAACATATTTTGGAAAAACAACTATACTCCTCAAGATACTCTGGAAGACAAGGGAAAAAATCTAGACACATAGAATATCACCAATTGATGCAAAATTGATATTGAAATCCAAACTAGCCCATTAATAGGCACTGAAATCCATAGAGTAAATAAATGCCTTCCAAAGAAGAAAACCCAGGACCCTGATGGATTCCTTGATGAGTTTTACCACACCTATGAGGAGGAGCTAACACATCTCCTTATTAAGCTATTTCAAAAAATTAAAAAGAAGGGAACTCTCCCAAACACTATGAGGCAACCATAACTCTGACACTGAAACCCAACAAAGACACATCAAAAAAACAAAATTACAGAACAGTATCCCTGATGGATATTAACATTAAAAAAACTCAATAAACGTCTTTCAAACTGCATTCAAACACACATCACAATCAAGTAGACTTCATCCCAGGGATGAAAGGCTGGTTCAAAGTATGCAAATGAATAAATGTGATTCATCACTTAAACAGAATTAAGGACAAAAGCCATATGATCAGCTCAACTGATGCAGAAAAGGCCTTCAACAAAATTCAGCACTGATTTATGCTCAAAACTCTAGTGAAGATAGGGATCAAAGGAACTTACCTTAACTATGTAAAGGCCATATATGACAAACCCTCAGCTAGTATAATACTAAACAGAAAAGCTGAAATCATTTCCACTAAACTCAGGAACAAGACAAGCCTGAATGTTCTCACCACTGTTTTTCAATATAGTTTTTGAAACCCTAGCCCAATCACGCAAGAGAATGAAATCAAAGGGATAAGAATAGGAAAAGAGGAAGTCAAAATTTCTGCTGAAGTCATAATTTTTGCTGACGACATGATCCCACAACTGGAAGTTCCAAAAACTCCCACAGAAAACTCTTTGCGCTTATAAATAGATTTAGCATAGTGGCAGGCTACAAAATCAACATCCATAAATCTATAGCATTCGTATACACTAATAATTATAGGACAGAAGAAAACAGGAAATTTTTGCCATTTACAATATCCTCGAAAAGAATAATGTAACTGGAATTAATCTAACACAAGAAATAAAAGACCTCTACAATGAAAACTATCAAACATTGAAGAAAGAAACTGAAGAAGACCTGAGATGATGGAAAGATGTTCCACGTTCTTCTTTATACAGGATTAATATAATTAAAATGACCATTCTGCCAAAATCAATATATGCATTCAATGCAATCCCCATCAAGATACCAATATCTTTCTTTACAGATAGAGAAAAAGCAATTCTCAAATTCATTTTAAACATCAAGATACCTAGAGTAGCTGAAACATTACTGAGCAAGAAAAATAAGAAAGATACTTGTGCAGTACCATATCTAAAATTATATTATGGAACAGTAGTAATAAAAACAGCATGATACTGATACATGAAACAGCAAAATAGGAATGAAGACCAATGAAATAGAATGGAAGATTCTGAGACAAACAGGCAAATCTTTAAACATCTGATGTTTGACAAAGGGAGCCCAAATATAACATGTGGAAAAGATAGCTTATTGAACAAATGGTGCTGGACAAACTGGACAGCCACTTGCAGGAAGTTGACATGAGATCCTTATCTCTCACCTTGCACAAAAATCAAATCAAAATGAATCAAGGAACTAGGAATTAACCCAGCTACCATAAAACTACTAAAGGAAAGATTAGGACCAACACTTCAGCATATAGGAGTTGGAAACAACTTTCTCAACAAGACACCCAAAGCAAAAGAATTAAAGTCAAGAATTAATGAGTGGGATGCCATTAAATTAAAAAGCTTTTGCTCAGCCAAGGAATTGGTAAATGGTGTCAAGAGAGAACCTACAGAATGAGAGATAATCATGGCTTGTCATTCCTCAGATAGGGTACTAATATCCAAAATTTATAAAGCACTCAAATAACTTAATGCCAAAAACACAAACAATACAAACAATAAATGGACGAGAGAGCTAAGCAAAAACTTCTCAAAAGAGGAAATCAAACAAGCCATTGAACATGTAAGAAAGTGTTCTAAATCACTAACAATAAGAGAAATGCAAATCAAAACTACATTAAGATTTCACCTCACTCTAGTCAGATTGGCAAAGATGCAGAATATAAACAATAACAGATACTGGAGGAGTTTTGGGGAGATAGGAACACTAGTACACTGTTGGTGGAACTTCAGACTGGTACAGCCACTCTGGAGCAATGTAGAGAATTCTCAAAAAATTAGGGATGGATCTTCCATATGACCCAGCTATC
The DNA here is from genome assembly GCA_004027875.1 of Aplodontia rufa. Taxonomy (NCBI): domain Eukaryota; kingdom Metazoa; phylum Chordata; class Mammalia; order Rodentia; family Aplodontiidae; genus Aplodontia; species Aplodontia rufa. The sequence continues at coordinate 7,707 of PVKS010015149.1, read as the reverse complement.
CCACTTCTGGGTACTTTCTCAGAAGAGCTAGAATGAGCACATTACAGCAACACAGCAAAATCAATGTTCAGAGCAGCTCAATTTACAATAGCTAAATTATGGAATCAACCCATATGCCCCTCACTGAATGAATGGATCCAAAAGGTCTGTTATATATATACAATGGAGTTCTACTCAGCTATTGGAAATAATGATATTATGGCCTTTGAAGGTAAATGGATGGCAATGGAAGAAATCATGTTGAGCAAAATTAGCCAATCTCAGAAACTCAAAGATCAAATATGTTCCTTTATTTATGGAGGCTACAACAAAATCCAGGCTTGGGTGAAATGTAGTCAAGCTCATGTACTAGACCTACAAAAGGCATAGCAACACTTAATCTAAGAGAACCACAGATATTTAGGGGAGGAAGGGGAAGGAGACAGGGAAAGGGAGGGAAGTTAGGGAGGGAACTAGGGAGAGAATCAACAATGTAACATGGTATTTACCCCCTAAGAGGCCAAATAATACTTATGCAATCATTTAATTCAAGAACACTCACAATCATATGTGTGTGCATATAAAGATATATCTATATAAAAATATATATTTGTGTGTATAAAGATATATATAAATATATATTTATTTATATATAAATACAGATTTATATATAAATGTCCATATATGTGTATATATATATATTTGTGTGTATATATGTTATATATATATATATGTACATTTATAACCATTTTGTGGGGGAAATATAGAAAAATCAAAAGATGATGTGAGTAATGGGGTGCTAACTGGTTTAGGATCAGACACATATCATATTGTTGCTCTATATGCCTTTATGATTGTACAACAATTCAATTCCTCAATACAAAAATTTAATGAAAAGCTGTTAGGTATAAAGGAGTAAAAATAGTCCAAATAGATTTTGATAGTAAAAATATGAAAATGGATAAATTTTACTGGAGAGAAAGTATGAATAACATCCAAATAAGAAATTAAAAATTATGCTTTCACTTGTTCATCCATTTTATAAATGTTACACAAGCAAACATTGTCCAAGATGTTATTCTTACCTGGTTTATTTTTAGAAATATACCATCTGGACTAGCATTCTTTTACAAAAGAACAACAACTCGTTTCCAGTTTTCAAAATATTACAAATCAAAGCCAAAGTTATTTGCTATTATAATTTCTTAAAACATATGAACAATATAGTATATATACAGACATGTATATGTAGACCTAGATACATATATATTTGCTGCACTTTATGTACACAACTTGAATTACTCAGAATAAATTAACATGCATAAAACCACCACCTGACCTGAAAACTAAATATTACCAATAACTGCCATTACTCTATTTGTTTACCCCATCCTGTTTTCCTTCCTTATGCACTGCTATAACCAGTTTCCTGGACTGATGTTTAACGTGTATATGCCTAAATAATACATTGCTTAATTTTAGTTGTATTAAAATTTTTTGGTCTTGAACTTTTGAAAGCCAAGAAATCTTCCCAAGTGTTTATTGCTAAGCTAATGGAGTAGAAGGTTAACAGTCCAACATCTTAGGTTCATTGCTGATTCCCATCCAAGGAAAAGAGAACTATTACTTCTTTTTCAGGCTCACATCCAAACAAAGTTTCAGCATACATACTAATAAGCATAATTATAAGAATAATTATGTTGTTTTTACTGTATTTCTTAGCCAGGCTTGTAGATGGTTTGTAAAGACAGTCAATGTGGACTACAAATAATTATTATGAATTTAATGCCTGGCATAAAAAGCCAGTGCTTGATTAAATGCCCCAAATTCCATTCCTTTTTTTTTATAAAGAGAGAGGGACAGTGAGAGAGACAGAGAAAGAGAGAAACAACTTTATTGAGTTTTTCACATGGCTTTAGTTGCTCCAACACTCAGTTGTGTACGTGGTGCAGGGGTTTGAACCTGGGTCCTCGTGCTTGCCAGGCAAGCGCAGAAACCGCTGAGCCACCACTCCAGCCCCCCCCAAATTCCATTCCTATTTATGTTATTCTCAACTACATTCCACACCATCGGAGAGAACCTGGAGGAGTTAACAGCTTTGAATCACATAAATTGTGATTTCAACTCCCAGTCAATTTATTAGACTTAATATCAGCTCTGAAAAGAATAACTACATTAACTATGGCTGTGATTTATTATTTCAGAGTCCCAGATTCTGGTTTACTCATGTAAATTTGGAGATATTTATTAAATAACCAAATAAAGAGAATAAATGTGCTAAGTATACATGAATACTGCCCAAACCTTCCAAATTACTGTGAATCCAAAGCTTACAATAGCAATTTAAATAATGATTCTTCATATATTCTGTCACTGGAATGGCTTGATTGAGAATTCAGAAGAGTGTCTTGGTTTAAAAATATGTTCTGACATTATTATTAGAACAAGAATTTTGGGAAGAATGAAAGAAAAATAAAGTAGGATAGGAAAATAAAACTAAAAAGAGAGACAGTTATTCTGGAAGTCTGACTAGAGAGGTATGACAATTTAAAGAAAAAAGCCCCAGCTTAGGTGCTCTTCAGGTCGGACAACAAAAGGGAATTCTTTTAATTATAAAATTGGGAAAGATGATTGGGGCATAAGCAATCAGTTGTAGTACAGTAGCAGGATTACAAAGAGTTCATGGGAATTTTTGTGCTGAGGGACCCCAGATCCAACAAATTTTTGAAGAAAGTTTTCTTAAAAGTATAGATAGATTTTACTGAGAACTAGCCATATAGGTATAAAATAACTTGGACACATTTGAAAGGAAGTGATTCAAAAATCAGCCCAAAGTAAAAGAAATACTGAATGTTAATGTGGCACAGCTATTGTTAAATAGGGATGAAAATATTTCATCTCTCTTTAAAGGCAAATGGTGGTAAATAATACACATTGAAAGGGAAAGGCAGTAATACACCTCATTCCACCTGACATGGACATTCATCTGATGAGGCAATGGTTGGGATGATTCAACCCATGAGGCAAAAGTGAACAAGATTTTTTTCATCAGTGTATGTGTCGGACTGCACTGGAATTCACTGACTATCTCAAGCTCGCTCAGGATAGGGCACCCTAAGGGATAGAACCTGGAGAAAATTTTGTCAAACAAATGATAAATAAGCTTAAAAACAATTGGAAAGGAAAATCAAAGCAGTTTTCCAGGTCTTGGGAGCAGCTATGTATGTGGTAGGGAAGAAAGGAATCAATTAAAGAAACAAGTTCAACTATTTTGAGCTTTCTCAAGGTAGGAGAACATCAGATAGAAATAGAGCATCAGTGACCTTCCCTGCTGCAGAAAGATGCATTACGAAAAGTTTAAAAGATTCAAAAACTGTGGCTGGGATGGCGGCTCAGTGTTTAAAGTGCTTGCCTGGCATGCATGAGGATGTGAGTTCAAATCCCAGCACCATGTACACAACAAAGTGTCAGGGCAACGAAAGCCACATGAAAAAGTAAATAAAATTAATTCTTTCTCTTTCACTGTCCTTCTCTCTTTATAAAAAATCATAAGAAGAAGATTCAAAATCTAACGAAAGATGGTCCTGCAGTAGAGGGTGACTCCACAACAGAAATGAAGGTGAGAGGTAGAGGGAAATCTTCTCTAACGAACATTTTATAGGCACAAGCAGGAGTAATCACTGTGGAAAGGCTTGCATCCTGGACACATCTCACCCACAAATGCAGTCCTGGAATGGGTGCTGGGGTCTGCAAACTGAAGTTCTGAAGAAAAATGAAATGTTAAAGTTCTGAATATATTGGATGGGAAAGAAAACTTCAAAAAAACTGGTAAATGTGCTTCATATACTATTCTTTCCCAACTTACATCCTTCATAGGAAAAAGTTAAATGCCTGCTAACTAGGGTCATCTACTGCAGATTTCAAAGTTTTTGTTGTTGTTATTGTTGTTGTTTTGCTTTTCTTTTTCTTTTTTATTGAGAAGTTGAATTTTTGTACAATCATAAATGCATATAAAGTAATAATATGATATGCATATATTCTTAAACCAGAATTGCTCCCTAGATTCTTCTCTATTCTCCCTCCCTCTCCCCTCCCCATCTGCCCCCTCCTCCCTCCTTTCTGATACATATCTATAATTGCCTTAGATTATGTGTTGCTATGCCTTTGTTGGGTCTAATACATGAGATTGACTACGTTTTCACACAGCCCTGGGTTTAGCTCCAGCCTCCACAAATGAGTGAAAATATTCAGCCCTTGACTCTCTAGGTTTGACTAACTTTGCTGAGCATGATTTCTCCCATTACCATTCATTCACCGTCAAAGGCTGCAACTTCATTGTTTCTACTTGCTGAGTAGAACTCCATGGGATATATGTATACCAGAGTTTTTGGATCCATTCATCGAGTGAGAGGCATCTGGGTTGGTTCCATAATTTAACTATTGTAAATTGAACTGCTATAAACATAGATTTTGCTATGCCACTGTAATGTGCTCATTCTAACTCTTCTGGGAAAATACCCAGAAGAGAGAGCGCCGGATCCTAAGATGGGTCCATCTCTAATTTTATAAGGATTCTCCACACTGCTTTCCAGGGTTGCTATACCAGTCTGTAGGTTCCACCATCAGTGTGCTAGTGTTCCTATCTCCCCACAGCCCTTCCAGCATCTGTTATTTTTTATATTCTTCATCTTTGCCAATTTGACCTGGAGTGAGTTGAAATGTTAATGTAGTTTTGATTTGCATTTCTCTAATTACTAGTGATTTAATACACTTTCTCATGTATTCATTGGCATGCTTGATTTCCTCTGTGGAGAAGTTTCTGTTTAGCTCTCTGGCCCATTTATTGATTGGATTGTTTGTGTTTTTGATATTAAGTTTTTAAGAAGATTATAAATTCTGACTACTAATCCCCTGTCAGAAGAATTATAGGCCATGATTTTCTCCCATTCTGTAGGAAGTCTCTTGACAATTTTGATCATTTCCTTAGCTGTGCAAAAGCTTTTCAGCTTTATGCCATTCCACTCACTGATTTTTTACTTTAATTCTTTCACTTTAGGAAACTTATTGAGAAAGTCTTTGCCTACTTCCAAATGCTGAAGTGTTGGTCCTAACTTATCTTCCAGCAGTTATATGGTAACTGGTTTAATTTCTAGCTCCTTCATGCATTTTGATTTGATTTTTGTGCAAGATGAAAGATAAGGATACAATTTCAACTTTCTCCAAGTGGCAGTACAGTCCAGCACCGTTTGTTGAATAGGCTATCTCTCCTCTGTGTTATATTTTGTCTCCCTTTGTCAAAGATCAGATGTTTAAACATTTGTGGGCTTGTTTCAGGGTCTTATATTCAATTCCATTGGTCTTGGTCTTCATTCCTGTTTTGATACCAGTACCATGCTGTTTTTGTTACTATAGCTCTAGTATAGTTTTAGATCTGGTATTGCAAAACCACCTGTTTCATCTTTCTCCCTTAGTAATATTCTAGCAATTCTGAGTTTCTTATTGTTCCAAATGAATTTGAGAATTTCTTTTTCTATATCTGTGAAGAATGACATTGGGGGCTCGAGCAGTGGCTCAGTGCTTACAGCACTTGCCTGGCATGTGCAAGTATGCAAGTTCAAATCCCAGCACCATGTACACAATGAAGTGTATGAGGAATGAAAGTCACATGAAAAACTAAATAAAAAATTGCTTCTCTCTTTTTCTCTCTCTCTCTCACTTTCCTCTCTTTCTTTAAAAAAAAAGAAAAAGGAAAAGAATGACATTGGTGTCTTGATGGGGATTGCATTGAATCTATAAAGCATTTTTGGCAGAATGGCCATTTTAATTATATTAATTATGCCTAACCAAGAGCATGGAGTGTCTTTACATCTTCTCAGGTCATCTTAGATTTCATTCTTCTGTGTCGAATAATTTTCATTGTAGAGGTCTTTGATTTCCCTTGTTAGATTAATTCCCAAGTATCTTATTCTTTTCAAGGATATTGTGAATGGAACCAATTTCCTGATTTCTTCTTCTGCCCTTTTATTGTAAGTGTATAAGAAAGCTATAGGTTTACGAGTTTTGATCTTGTAGCCTGCCACTTTGCTAAATCTATTTATAAGCTCAAGCAGTTTTCTGGTGGAGATTTTTGGATCTTCCAGATATAGGATCATGTCATCAGTAAAAAGGGATAGTTTGACTTCCTCTCTTCCTATTCTTAACCCTTTCCTTTCATTCTCTTGCATAACTGCTGTGGCTAGGGTCTCAAAAACTATATTGAACAAAAGTGGTGAGAGCAGACAGCCTTGTCTTATTCCCAAGTTTAGTGGAAATGCTTTCATCTTTTTTCTGTTTAGTGTTATACTACTTGAGAGTTTGTCATATATGGCCTTTACATAACTAAGAAGTTCCTTTGATCCCTATTTTCTCTAGAGTTTTGGGCATAAAAGAGTGCTGAATTTTATCAAAGGCCTTTTCTGCATCAATTGAGATGATCATGTGGTTTTTGTCCTTAATTCTGTTTAAGTGATGAATTACATTTATTGATTTGTGTATGTTGAACCAGCCTTGCATTCCTGGATGAAGCCCACTTGATCATGATGAATTATCTTCTTGATATGTTTTTAATATGGTTTGATAGAATCTTATTAAGGATTTTTGCATCAATGTTCATCAGAGATATTGGTCTGTAGTTTTCTTTTATTGATGTGTCTTTGTCAGGTTTAGGTATCAGAGTTATAGATGCTTCATAAAAAGTGGGAGAATTCCCTCCTTTTCAATGTCTATCAATAGCTTAATAAGGAGAGGTGTTAACTCCTCCTCATAGGTGTGGTAAAACTCAGTGGGGAATCCATTAGCTTCTTCTTTGGTAGGCTTCTAATTGCTGTATGGATTTCTGTTATTGGGCTGTTTAGGATTTCAATATTGTCCTGTGTCAAACTTAGGGATGTTTTATGTGTCTAGAAATTTGTTCATATCTTCCAGATTACATGACTTTGAGAAGTATAGTTTTTCAAAATATGCTTTTATAATTTGTTGGATTTCCTTGGAGTTAGTTTTGATCACTACCTTTTCATTAGTGATTTTATTGATTTGCATCATTTCTTTCCTTCTTTTAGTGAGATTCGCTTGGGGTCTATCAATTTTATTTATTTTTTCAAAGTACAAACTCTTTGTTTTGTCGATTCTGTTTATTGTTTTGCTGTTTTGTTGTTGTTCTCAATTTCATTGATTTCAGTTCTAATGTTGATTATTTCTTTCTGTTGGCTTTGAGATTAGATTGTTTTTCCTTTTGTAGGGATTTGAGGTGCTGCATGAGTTTATTTATTTGGAATCTGTCCTCATTTTTTATGTGGGCACACAGTGCTATAAATTTTCCTCTTAGCATGCTTTCATGCTGCCTAGAGGTTTTGTTATGTTCTGTTTCATTCTCATTCTCTTTCAAGAATTTCTTGGTTTCTACTTTCATGTCTTCTTGGATCCTTTCTTCATTTAATAGGGTGTTATTCAATCTCTATGTATATGTGTGTCTTGTGTTAAGATTTTTGCTGTAAATCAGCTTAACCCAGAGATCTAAGGGTCGATTGTCCCCACTCATCTGTGGAGGTGGGGACTAGACCCTGGACAATGAGAAAGTTGGTCTAGTAACATGAGTTAAATCCAGATAAGATGTAATGCTTTATAATCTAATATCTTTTTTTAGAGTTATAAAGGGAAAGGGAAGGGAGGGATAAGGGAGGGTAATTGGGG
>PVKS010015148.1:0-46659 GCA_004027875.1 Aplodontia rufa | reverse complement strand
AAGCGAATACTAATAAACAAAATGAGAGAGGTACACTCCAAAAATAGTTGGAATGTGATACTATTAAAGTTACCTTGTTCACTACAGCACTATTCACAATATCCAAGAAATGGAAATAACCTATTAGCCTATATGTCCACATTAAATATTATTAAATCATAAATAATTATGAAATTGTATAATTAGTGACAATAGAGCTATAGATTATTAAGTAAAATAAACCAGGCACAGAAACAAGTATTACATGATATCATTCATATGTGAGATACAAAACAGGTGGTCTTGTAGAAGTTGAGAAAATAATGGTAGTTACCAGAGACAGGAGAAATTACAGAGATGGGAAGTATTTGGGACAGGGTTAATCAATGTGTTCTAAACTATGGTTAGATAGGAGTAAGAAGTGTTGGTGTACTTGTACACCGTAGGATAAATGCAGATATTGATAATGTAGTACACATTTCAGAAATCTATTATAAATTTGAAAGCTTTCACTGTAATGAAACATGTGTGCAAGGACACATGTTTATTCTGATGTAAACATTACAGAGTACATACATGCATTGAAACAATATGTTGTATCATGAATATGTGCAATTTTTATGCTTTGATGTATCAATAAAAATAAATTTAAATTAAAACATGATTATTCAGCAAAAAACCTCCAATTAAGGGCTTTGTCTAGAATATGAGTAAATGATAAAAAAGTCAATTTGACCATTGGTGTGAAAGGGAGAAATAGTAGCATTAGAATCCTTACATTGAAAGGATCAGGGTGAGGTCTTTGTAGGTCACAGAATGGTCTTAATATTTTACTGAACGAACAATAGGGAGCTTTTGAAGTTTTTGGAGAAGAATGCTATGATTTGCCTGGTTCATCCAACTAACATGCTCAAGTTAAATTGCAAGTATTTTATGAAAGACAGGAAATCACAGAGTCAGAATAGGAGGATATCGCAGGTTCTAGAAAGAAAGATATATTGGCATGTGGATCAGCGTTTAATGGTGCAGAACAGAAGGTATCAGATTCAGAATTAATTTAAATGGAAAAATAACAGGAAAATTGGACAGTTTGGTTTTGAGTGGAAGAGGGAGAAAAGAGGAACCACAACTTTGAATCCTTAGCAATTGTGATTGAGTTAGCGCCGACTGAGTTAAGAAGCATATGGTTGTAGCAGAATTTTTAAATTTTTCTTTACTTCTTTTTTTCTTTCTTCCTTTTCTTTCCTTCCTTCCTTCCTTCCTTCCTTCCTTCCTTCCTTCCTTCCTTCCCTCTTTCCTTCCTCCTTTCCTATTCATTTCCTTTTTCCTTTTTGTTTGATCAAGGGATCAATTTTAAGTATAAGCAGAGGAAATGCTTGGTATTATTAAATTTGTTAATAGAAATTTGCAGCTAAGGGATATATTTTATAATCACACATATATCATTTACAATATGTAGCATTTAAAAGTACAAGATTAGGGGAGAACTATGAAGGGAGTGAATATGGACAGAGAGGAAACAGGGTTCTCATAATGAGAGTCGTTCATTATGACACTGGAAGAAAAGAGGAACCATCATGAAGATTAACCTTTGACACCAAATAAGATTAAACTAAACAACGACAGTAGCCAAATAACAATGACTGCTAAAATAGTAAGGAGAGTAGTTTTCCGAAGGAAAAAGAGTCATTCATCAACAATGTCATGCACGACTATTGAATACTGAAAATTGGATTTAGTGGCATAGAGTTCACTGGTGGAAGTGAAAAAGCAATTTCAGTTATGGGATGAGAGTAGAAGATCAAATGGCATAGAACTAAAAATGATTAGAGGAAGAAGGATGGAATCTCCAAATATAAGTACATCTTCTTCACTGTTTTATTGTCACGAAAACCAAGGAAATGGGATCTAATCTTCTGAGGAAGTGGGAAGTTTGTGCATTTTATATGATGGAGAAGATGATTTAGTAGAGAAATAAAAAATAATTATGTAAAACGAGTGGGGAGGAATTGTTGCATCAATGTCTTTGTGGATATAAGAGTCACGGTCAAGGTTCTAAATATAAATGTTTAGTTTCCGTAGGAATATAAATTCCTAATCTGTAGTAAGAGGCAAACACGCAAAGCATAGGGGTAAACCTGTGGTTAAATACTATTGGAGAAGCCGGTGAAATTTCGCTTTTCATGATCTAATTCTGTGCAGTAACAGGGACAGTGAACTTGAGGATGTGGTAGGAGATGTTGAAGAGAGAAACAGTGGTGAAAGAACTATAGGAAGAGTGCACTACTGTGCGATTGCGGGTTTTTAAACCTTGGCATTAAATACTTGGTCTTTATGGACAGGAATTTAAAATGGAAGGAATTATTACTTTTCTCACATGCCTATTGAATTAGAAGAAGGAAAGCAGAGATTTGGGTTTCAACAGGGTGTGGCTTCTGCAGTGGAAAACCATGAGCACGAGAGGCATAGGCGTTGATGTATAAGCATATGAGTTTTATAACGATCTTTGAATTATAGGTGGTGAGAGACTGAATGAGGACAGGATATCAAAATATTGAGTGAGAGAGAAAAGTTAAGCATCAGTGTCATCCTGAGTATGGAGGCTCACTGGAGACTGAAAAGATGGCTAGGAGAGAAGGAGAGACAGAGTGCTGCATAGAATAGATTGTGGAATCTTGAGTTTGGGGAGTCAAGGTCAGAAGTGGCAATGAGAAGCACACGTAGTGCAAAGGAAAGAATGGAGAAGAATTCAATAAACTAAAATTCTGGAAGGCAGGAATCATGAAGCTATATTGAAATCACTAAAATTGTTAGGGAGGAATGCGTGAGAATGATCCAAAAGCCAAAATAAGGAATGACATCTCTCATGAATCTAATCATTACATTTTTAATTACTGAGCTTTCTTAAGAGCAAGATATGTTCTCTTACTGTGTTCCTATAGGAATGCAGAATTACAAAAGGAAATATCAGTAGCAGTTTCATGCATTGAGGACTGTCTGATGCTTTTAAAATATGTTATTTTGCTCCATTTCTTGAAATAGCTCCAATTTTATTTTCAACTATGCTTTTCTGAACCTTCAGTCTTCTTATATTTCAAATTGTTTCCACATCATTTAATAACATTCTATGAATGACTCTGCTTTTCTAACCTATTTAGTTAAAAATTGGCGTTGTTTATCCATTGCAGTTCTCTGGTGCTTGGGTTCGCTCTTCCACAGTGGCTCTTTGCTCACCTCACCTCTCTGATGCTGTCAAGAGGGCAAGGCTGAAGTGGCACACATCTCACATCCCCTTTCCAGAGCTCTGGCGTATTTCCAGCCACCTACTCCCTTGATGCCTTTCACAGTAACTCAATCTCTCTCTACACGAAGGGAGGGAATTTTCAGTTTAATTTAGAGTATATAAGATTAGAAATGGAAGCACTATATAATTAAAAAGAAGAAAACCTTAGACAATTCAACGAAAGTGACTGACATCTCAGAAGGCAAATAAGAAACTACATCTTGTCCTATGGTATTCTATTTCATTCCCAAAATGGGGCCCTGCCATAGATTCTGCTTTTCCATTGGGAAATAAGTTTTCCTCCAGAAGAAGAACAAATATATGATATGTGGTTGAAAAGTTATCCCAAAACCCATAACTATTTACTGCCAAATACTGCATGCAAGGCACCTAACACAATCATAGCTCAAGATTCTATGTACTCTTAAGTTGAGAATTTCTTTTGGAGTGCTTCCTAAATATATAGAGATGTAATGTTTAATACACACACAGCCAATTTCTATTCCTGGCAAGTTCCCAAATACCTAGCTCAAATACATAGCAAATTCTCAAGAGTAATTCATAATAAACTTCTTAAATCAATATGTTTTAACTTATTTTCTCTTTTATTTCTTAATTTTATATAGTTTAAAGCTATGGTTCTATATATGGATTTTGCCAAAATAATATAAACCTTTTCAGGACTTTTGCCCCCAAAAGTGCTTTACTTTTGTGTGTTTCTAACAGAGCACTTATTCCGCCTTTCCTCTTAAGTTTTACTAAGTTAAAATCTTAGCTTTTTAAATTAGTTCTTTATCTATGCCTTTAGAAAATTTTGTTCTGATAATAAGCACCATGACATTTTATTTCAACTTTTCTGGTTTGTTTCCCTTTTCTCAGAAAATTACTCAAAATTATAATATGAAACTAACTTATTAGGTTAACATATAAGTGGAGAAGACTCATGGTACTATGATACTTTACCTTGTTTAATTCTCATGGCTACACTTACAATTTGGATGGACTGCTAAAACTACAGGCTATATCATCTCTTCTTGGTGTGAACACTCATCTGTATTTTGTATAAAAGAAGGGAACGCAATAAAATTAAAAAGATATCACCAAGGGCACATGTTTATCCATGTGCCATACTATAAGTTTCTATTCCTGCATTAAAGGAAAGAAAATGGACCCATTCCACATATTTTGATCCACTCCTCTACCTCCGATAATATATAAAAGGAAGTAATATATCAATTCCTAATTACTCATAATTTTCATTTTAAAATAACTACTTATGAAACAGAGTTTACTCCTCCATGAAGGGAGGATAACTAAACAGCCATCTCTCAAGATATCAATTAATAAAAATATCCCTTTAGAAAGACCAGTTATTGGTAGCAAATCCTTAGGAGCTACTGATGGGAAGAGAGCTTTTCTCTTGGGGCATGTTTCCCTGCTGAGTACCCTCAGCTCTAAGGGAAGGAGAGAAGGCATTCATTTTTCCTTCTAAATTTGTCTCTGTCAAAGACTCACTAGAGCAGAAGCTGGATTTCTTTGAATTTTCCATTTTTTTCCTACATGAAATACCAAGAAAGAACCAACTTTATTCTCTGTTCTTTATAGGCATATTTGGAACAAACAAAACAGAGAAAAATAATTTTTACGTGCTGTATAGGAAGAACTATATGTGAATTTCCTAAGTTGTGAACTACATTTAGAATGGAAGTGTTCACTTCCATACAACTTAATTAATTTCAGCTATCAAACTTTTTATTTTAATTTGAGGCTGTATTTTTAAAAATTTATATGTTCCATCTTATAAATGCAACTATCTCTTTTGCTGATAAGTTTCTAGCTGCTTTTCTAATAAACCTATATGTCTTTGAGATACAAAAACCAACAGTTATCCTATCATATACATTGGACTAGTACATAAGGCACATTTAGTTGTACCCATTCAAATTGTTATTTTCTATTTTAGAATATAGCAAATTAATTTTATAAGACATGAATTTGTATAAATCTCAATTAATGTGTAATTTTATCTGTAAATAACAAATTATCCTCTGCATCTTAAAAGAATCAATATTTATTATCTTTCACGGGTTCTCTGAGTCAGGTATATGGGAGTGGTGGTTGAGATGAAGTTCTTAGGTTCAGGTCTCATGAAATTTCAATAAACCGAAGCACTGGTGCTGGAGTCATACCAATCTCGGTCTCTGATGGAACAAAACTTTTTTTATTTTTTTATTAGACATATATAGAGATACAATTGAGGGGGAAACATTATCAAACCAACAGTAATAAATGTATATGTACTTTGTTACCCGGAGGTAATGCCAAAACATGGATGACCACCTTGGGTTTCACCTGTTGCAGTTTCCCCCAGAAGAACTCATGCGTTAAATGGGTATTTCGTGGTGGAATGACATCAGCTTCTGGGATGGTTCCCCCATATTCCTACTCTTGAGAGCAACTTGACCTGGCTTCGTCATTCAGCAGTTCCATGTCTATTCACTAGAACCTTCATTTCCTCCTCAGGTGAGCCTAGCTTACTTCAGAGAGAGGGAAAGAAACAGAGAGTTTCCAAGAAAGATACCATAGAATTTCATAATCTAATTTTAGAAGTGGTACTTTATTACTATCATACACTGTTGACTTTACAGATCAGCTGCAGTATAAGAAAAAAAAAAAAAGGATACGTTCCTGGAGACAGGCATATCAGGCAACGTTAAGGGATTTCCAAAATCAGATACATAGCTAAATTTGTGTGACTTACTTTTGAAATTAGACAATTCATATTTAAGTGAATATCATAAATGTTCTTAAAGGCACCTTTATAGCTAAAATATATTTAGATATTATATGCTCATTTATATATTAGCATTCAATTAATTTTAGAATATTACTAACGAGGGACTGGAATGGTATTTATCAGTTTCAGTGCTTGCCTGGCATGCTCAAGGGCACAGATTCAAACCCCAGCAGCACATGCGTAAGGAAGTGTCAGAGTAAGGAAAGTCAAATGAAAAAATTAAACAAAATCGATTCCTTCTTTCTCTCTCTTTCACTATCCCTCCCTCTCTTAAAAAAAAAGAGAGACAAAGTATTACTAATGGAGTATAAATAGTATATTATGTTCATGATTTTCCATTTATTTATTTATTTAATTTTTGATGTCAGGGATTGAATCCACAGGTGCTTAATCATTGAGCCACATAGCCAATCTATTTATTTATTTATTTTATTATTTTAAGACAGGGTATTACTAAGTTCCTTAGTACCTGGCTAATTTGCTGAGGCTAGCTTTGAACTTGTGATCCTCCTGCTGCAGCCCTCCCAAGTTGCTGCAGTTACAGGCATTACAGGAATGCATCACTGCATCTGGCTTTAAATGGTTTTAATACAAATTAAGTCACATATTTGGTATCATAAACTGTAGTTATATGATGATTCAAATTCTATGGAGCGCAAATTACAGGGCTGGAGTGGTGGCTCAGTGGGTACAGTGCTTGCCTGGTAAACCTGAAGATGCGAGTTCAAACCCCAGCATCACGTACACAAGGAAGTGCCAGAGCAGCAAAAGCCACAAGAAAACCTAATGAAAATTTAGTCTCTTTCTTTCTCTCCCTCTCACTGCCCCTCTCTCTTAAAAAAAAAAAATTACAGAGGTTGGGAATTTAGCTCAGTGGCAGAGTGCTTGCCTTGCATGTGCAAGGCTCCGAGTTCAGTCCTCAGCCCTGAAAAAAAAAATTACAAATTATGAATTACAGATTAACTATGAATTCTAGTAGCTTCATTTGCTGCTTCAAATGCAGCAAGATGAAATGAAGTGATACACACACACACACACACACACACACACACAATTTGGAAATTACCAAAATGATGCAAATAAAATAACTTTGTGTTCATTTCAAAGGTGAAAAATAAAAACTTTTAAAAATGCTAAAAAGTAATATATGCTATCAAATTTTGCATTGTATTTTGCATTTGATCAACCCACTTAAGAAAAGCACTGTGATTTTTAAAGAGAACTGTAAGGAATTAAAACTTAGATGAATATTTTTAAATTGAAAGCATCTTTCCTTTTTATTTTAATTCTAATCCAAAATTAAAATGTTTATAATAAGAAAGACATCAAAGTTTTTAAATTTTTCATTTTCATCTTTGTAGGATCTTAGTTATTCAAAATCATCATTTTAACTTCTTTTGATAAACAGTTACTGTGCAACTAATACTTGCTGAACAGCAGTGCCAACGTTGCTATACCCTCCCTGGAGCTAATGAAATCTACATTTTCCCACACCTTGGAAGGATACAAGTAGTCAATAACCTTAGGAAGAAACTGAACCTTGACTGATATTCCCCAATCACTTATTTCTTCCTCCATTACATATTCTGTTTCTGATCTCACATTAAGATATTTTATTATCAGCTTGAGCCAATGGGTTTTGTTTTTTATCTTTACATACTAAGCATGTCTACATACTAAGAATGTACATGTTAGATGTAATTCAAGCATATTCCATTTATATGCATACACACAATAGGTACATACAGTTCAGTGACATACTTATCTAATCATTTGCTCCTTTTTCTGTAACTAATGACAATCTTTTTCCCTAATGACTTTTTTTAAAAGAAAGACAGAGACAGAGAGAGAGACAGAGAAAATCAATTTTTATTGAGGTTTTCACATGGCTGTCATTACTTTGTGTACACGAGGGTGCTAGGGTTAGAAGCCATGTACTTGTGCATGCCAGGCAAACGTGATAATCACCGAGCCACCCCTCCAGCCCCCCTAATGATGTTTTTACCAACAGATAACATCTCTACAATATCTTTCTTTTATCAATAAACTTGGAATAGCTTTGTGTACCTTTAGCCCTTAATTTTTCTGAGACATATTTTAGTTGCATTTCTGAATTCTTTTGCTTTACTGGTTTAAAAAGTTCTGTGCGTCAAATAACAAATTACAGTTTTATTTCTTCACAAATATTCACAGAACTGATGCCTTCTTATTTTGAACCAATCTTTTCCTAGTTATGGTGAACATATTCTTTTAACTGTTCCTTTCCTTAGCTTCGTTTTTACTTTTCTTCCTTCTGTGGTGTCGATTTGTGTGTTTCCATTGTGTCCTTTTGGCTTCTCTACTAGTTCAGAGATTTATATTTTTCTTTCCTTTTCTTTCTATGCTCTAAGTTGTTGATCTTAAAATTTTAAACATGCATACTCAATTCAGTAAGCATATATAATATTAGCATTTCATACTCTTCCCTACCAAATTCTTTGGGATACTTCAGCCTGATATTATTGTCCATTATTTATTTACCTTTTTAAAAATGTTCTCAAGATTATTGCTTCTGTGTATATAGTCAATGTCTCTTTATACGCAACCATCTGTTTACCAGTTTTTTGTTCAATATTGCTAAGTATATAACTATTATTTTTACATTAATGTTCTTTACCTCAGATTTATGTATAATTCTCTGTGAAATATTCTAAGTAGTAAACTTTTTTTCTGTATATTTTGATAACACTGGAAAAATAATGTCAGCTTTCAATATCATCTCCACACTTGCATGAGTAATATTCATTTTCTTCATCCTCTGGGGTAGATGATGAGGAATTAATTATCAGTCAAATTGTCATTACTGTCATATATCTTTTGTTTTTTTATATATTTCAGTATTTTCTTTATGCTTTTGGTATTCTATTCTTTCAATACAATATCCAGGAGAAGATATGATTTTATTTTAATGACTACAGATATTTTAATGTCCTTATCTCTCTGTACTGAATAGAAGATGATTTGCCCAAGCATATCTCCTTCCCAGCTGCTGATTCTTCCAATGAAGTTTTCAAAGTGAACACTTACATTTTTTCAGAACTAATTATTATTTGTTTCTTTATAAGCTGTGCTAATTTTTTTCATAATTTTGATTCTTTTATTATGACTTTCTATTCTTCTCTTGTATCCTTAACAGTTTTAAGTCTATACATCTTACAAATGTATTTAGATTGCCATATAATTTTACTGTCAAGGTTCTTGCATTTCTATTTCTAGTTCCTCTTTACTCTCATTATTCCTATCTCTGTTTATAATATGATGTAATTTTCCATTGTTCTAAAAGAGGGGCAGCACCATCCAAATAACTGGTTTTTGCTTAGGTACACAACACTGTGCCACTGCGGCCTATGCAAAACAGTGACTGGCTATTAGCAGTACTGGCCCAGACCCTTTACTTATGTCTGTGAACTCTGAAGTGCTGCCTCAGTCTCATTTTAAAATGCATCATGGCCCTGGATTCTTTCTCTTTCAAATTTTGTTTCTGAGGTTATTTCCTTGTAAAATCCCTGAGTACATTTTCAATTTTCCACATTTAGTAACTCATCCTCCACCCAAGGTAACTGACTGAAGACAGAGATAAAGAAGTATATAGTGTTTGATGGGATTATTGATGACAGCTGCTCAGACGGTGATTAATTTCTATCTCTAGAGTAGGTGGAGTATGGGCAGCCCTTGTACACTGCTATCTGTGTATTTGTAAAGATTTCATAAGTAATGAAATGGTATAGGATATCCACGGATGGCTTCTGTCTGGAAAGGCTTTAGGAATTACAGGCATATTCAATGCTGGCCACTAAACAAACACTAAGGTCAAATCACAAGGTAACAGAACCAGGGAACAGCTGGGTCACCTAAATCAGAAAAAAACATTATAAACACTATAAACTAAGAGTTGTAGGACATAATCTAAGTGTACTGGTAGGAGCTGGAAAAGTATGTATGGGGCAAGGTTCTAAGAGCTAGAATATAGGGTATAGAATAAAAATTAATATAACAGAAATATAATTCATGTGAAATCACTCTCAATACAGAGCTAACAGTAGATGATAATAATTCATGGTTCAATTGACTGCTTGGTAAAAGCAATGAGCTATACAACATGAATTAAAGAAGCAGTAGTAACCATGTAAAATTATGAAGGTAGAATTAAGAATGTTCAGAGATGTGATGACCTAGATGAAATATACTAAAAAGTTCTGAAAAGTCATTAGCAAGTCATCCGGTGGGAGGAATCTAAGGTCACTGGTTACAAAAGTGATAAAAAAGAAAGTTCCATTGAAAAGGGTACTTACAATTTTGAGAAATTTAATGGTGAATCTCCTCTGTGGTTCAGTGTTTTGCTGCCTAAAATATATGATATCGCTGTAGATATTGATACTGATAGTAAGAAAGGGTGTAAGATCCTAACATAATAGATGCCAGGTGGTGATGCATAATAATAAAAACAGGGTCAGTTTCGTAGTCAGTAGGGACACATATGCAGAGAGCCATGAAGATAGTTACTAAAACAAATATGTCAGATGGACAGCTAGCAATGTTGTTGCTCAATCTATATAACCAAAATAATAAATTATGAATGATATGGAGGTGGAGGGCAGTCACTGCAGTAAAAAGTAATTATCCTTTGTTAGATTCTGGAATGAACCAGTTTTTAGACCTGGAAAGCACTGATTGATTAAAAGGCCAATTCTGTAGGAGGAAGGAAGCTGTAATATTAAAACAAGGGTACACAGTTATGATTCATCTAGTCCTCCCACAAAGAGACCTATGGCCTTCCACTCACATAAAAATGCACTAGGAAAAGGGGAATTCACAGACATTTCAGTAACAGCTGGAAAAAGAGATATAATTGGCAATGATTTATGTGGAATAGAAGAATTGTGATGATACCCTTTTTTTAGAGGTGCAATATGGGACAGGTAAGAACTTAGCCTAGTTCTAGTTATCTTGGTTCTAATGGTCTGATTGACCCATTCAATAGTCATTTCTCCCATTCACTAATGTATACTTGGAATGGCTAGACACAGTCATTGGCAAAAACTCTCAAATTGATTCTGTGGCCTATGGAAACAATGACCATCACACAGGAGAGATCAAGCAGAAATATCTGAGTCTGCCAAACTCTCAGATGAAAGGGAAAACAATTAAAAAATATCATCGTATGGCAGAAATTAATATTGCCTCTACCTAAAAATGCAGGGATGATGATCCTCATGATACCACCAGAGTTAATTAACCATCTGTAAAAAGACCTGTCTGGAATTCAAAAAAATCAGATGGATTTTAGAGGATCATCGTATATTTCCATACAGTCTGGAAAAGCATGTGGTATCTCTGGCTTATAGGTGCTATGCCAAATATGTCCTAATTAGAAGGATTTAAAAAGTTTCAGAAATATGTATTAAGCATCTTTTTTTTTAAGAGAGAGGGGGAGTGAGTGAGAGAGAGAGAAAGAGAGAGAAAGAGAGAGAAAGAGAATCAATTTTATTTATTTTTTCATGTGGCTTTTATTGCTCTGACACTTCTTTTTGTACGTGGTGCTGGGGTTCGAACACACCTCCCATGCCAGGTAAGTGCCATAACCACTGAGCCTCTGCTCCAACCTCCAAATTAAACTTCTTTATTATGAAAATGGATTAAAACCAGATTTTGTTTGTAGATGTGTCCCAAAGTTATTTTAAATCCCTCTTACCTGTCAGTTTTAATACAATCTGAATAGACCCAAACCTCATGGCATTGCTTTATAATATTGAGAATATCATGTTAATCAGTATAGAGGAGTAAGAATTGATGTGTATATTAGTAAACAATCAATGCATATGCATTTTTGACAGTACAAGAAAACTATTCTAAAGGTTCAAGGATCTGCTGAACTGATAGTTTTTAAGGTTCAAATGGAATTGCTGCATGTCATCATCTACAGCAACCAATATGGGAAATTGGTTTCCCCCACTCTCCCCAAATATGCTTATTTAGACATTCTAGCTCCAAGGGAGTGGGGAAACTCTTCTATCTGAAAACCCAGCAAGAGAAACATTCAACATTATGCTTTGATTTCTGCCTGGTTGCTTTAACTCCTTGAAAAATGTGATACTCTGCAAGAGAAGTGGCATTGTGGTATAAGTAAGTGACCATGATAATCAGGAGAAGAAAAAAGTGGAAATAGAAGGAAATGTATGTAATATTTCATACTATTTTCTTGTCCATTTTTAATCTTAAAAGAACAAATGTAAGAGCTCAGCCACAGACAAAACTGCATACCATAAATGGATTTTTGTTAATTTTTCCCTAATATATTAGCAATTTAGACATTCAAAGGTACCATAGGGTGAGAGGACTCTAGGAGCACAGTAGAGAAGGGTTATGATAAGTGTTGATAATGGTCCTGCGACATCTGTGTTGTCAGGAGCTGTACATTGTCCTCACAACCTTCCCCTTGAAAGTTTCTCCAGAAAAAGAGTGATCAGCATTCTTCAAATTTCCAAAGAGGATTAACCTTTGTTTAAGACCTATTTATTCCCCAGGTCTGCACAAAAATGGACTATAGTTGATATCATGATGCACTGTCCCTATTTCTCAAGTATAGCATGGAGGCCTATCCTTTGGCAGCCAGAAGGACCAACTGGCAACGTATGGTCTACTTCTTGCCCACAAACTTCCAAGATCACAACCTCCTCTGATCAGTGTGGGGACATAAAGCTTGTTCCACTATTTAAGATAATTGAAGCATCATTGTAGACTCAGATCTGACCAGCAGAGATGCTTATTGTCACATTGTCACAACTCTCTCTCCTGTGTAGGTACTCCTGAGGGGCATTTCCCATTGAACTCTCCACACAAAACCGTCTCAGACTCTGCTTCTTGGGAATCTGATCTAATACAAAACATTTTAAGTTTGGTTCATTACCCAATGTGAAAATTAAACATCATTTTTAAAGAACAAATATGGAAGTTATTTTGTTTTTGAATTTATCTGTTATCGCTGAGGTCCCCATCACCACCACTGAGAGCTGTAGGACATGATAAACTTTGTTGTTGGTACTCCACATTACAGGGAATTTTTTTTCTCCAGATACCTGAGTAGGTTTTTTTTTTTACAACTCACTTTGGTTTGAAATATGCAAATTTAATTGCTGGAATACCTCTTCTCAATCTCAGCCAGGTCTGAGATCATAATTTTTATCCCTGAATGGGCAATAAGATCTCTTCTTCAAGCCACTGGCCTTGGAACCTATTCCAAGACCTTTGGATTGCCTAAGCAACATCTTACAGTTATGGCTTTTATCTACTAGGCTATGCTTTGGATCTGTATATTCTTTCATTTTATAGGCTTGGCTATATATAGAAAGTCATATTTTTGATATATTACAACCAAATATATTTTGTTTTATTGATGGAAGCAGTGGCACATCTGCTCAGCTGCCCACATAGGTAGAATCAAAACTCTCCTACTCTGTATTTGAAATACAGCAGGGCATCAATTAGTATTTATCAAAACTAAAATAAATTGGAAAACATTTTTATATGAAAAGTATCACCACTATGACCCCATTCTTTATTAGAATTTTTAGGAAGAAAATCTGGTATTTGAAAACACACATTTCTATGAGCTGGTATATAACACATATGTGTGTAACATGTATGAATGATTGTATGGTATTATATAAATATGATATGCAGAAATTGTCTTTCTTGTGGTCTTTAAGGTAATTTCACTTTCTTGAATATGATGATACAGACTTCAATGCCATTAATATATTAACCTATTTAGAATTATAAACTGAAAATAGAAGATATGTTCAATTCTTGTGACACAAAAATATAAAAAGAAATGTAGAAACAAAGAATAGACGAAATATTTTGGGAGAAAATGTGACATGCTAAGAAGCAGTGTTTGTTATGCATTTTTATAAGATAGGAAATATGAAAGTGTGATAATATGTAGACATCAATGTCCACGATCATAAATCCAAGTGGAATCTCTCTCTTAATGTAATTTACTGGCTCGAGAACATCATCAAACTTAGATTAGCAAAGATCTCTCAGCCATGAAATGGGACTAGTGACCTAGGTTATAGAGTCAATTAATACGAAGATTATTAAATCATCAGAAACATTTTCTGAAGTATTTCTCATCTTCCTGGTCATGATATTTCCAAACAAATTCTAACTTCTAATGTAGATAAATGGCAAACAAAATTACCTAGAAATGTATGTGATTATATATTTCAAAACAAATGGTATCTACAAAGGAGAAAGCTATGTGGAAATCAATTAATTAAATACTTTCTATGGTCTAATGAAATAATAAGTATATAGTTCATTTTATAGAAATGTATCTATATCTATGGCTTAAATTTTAAAAAATAAATTTTAAATCTTAGATAATCATAACTCTTTACATATAATTGTTTATTGAACATATAATCCTTGCGATAACTGCAAATTTTAAAATTATAAATATAAAGCATCTCAATGAATCTATCAGTAATAAGAGCTTCAGTAAAACCTTATTCTCCAATCAAACTTTTCCCAAACAATGTTATGCTAACAACCTGAAAATAACTAAGAAATTTTTATTTAATGCACAATGTATCAGAATGGAATTTTCCTTATAAATTACCTTGCACACGGAGTAGATCTGCTCCCATGATGTTTGATCATAATCTATTGTGATCATCTATCTCTGATGTTAATCTAATATGTCAACATTAAATATTGAATTCCTATTATTAACCCTCCTAATTTAATTTTATGCTCACCAAGAAACCTTCAAGTATAAAATTTGGCATTTTCTATTAGCTATCTCCAGGAAAAGATTGTGTATTGGATTCTCTTTGCCATTTTATTTCTCACCATAAACTGATTGTATAATTCTTATGGCTTAGTACATCAAGTGTGGTTAATCTGTGACTATTTCTGATAAATGGAGCCACTTGCTATGTACAAATTAGCCTTCTTAGCTTGACATGAACTCTGGACCCAGGCTAAAAGATTGCATTAAGGCTTGGAGGGAAAACAATTCTGGCCAGCTGGCTAGCTGGCCTTAGCCGTGTCAGCATCACTGCATGCTCCATACATCTTTTCTTGAAAGTTTTCCAAGCCAGAGATTACATGATGCATTTAATCAATAAGGACAAACACTTATAGAGCATCTTCTCTACTGCAGTGATTTAGAACAGAAGCTCTGGACTCAGACTGCTTACTGACTCCTCCATGTAGTAGCTGAGAAATAGCAGGGACATTTCTCTACTACTGTGTGTGTTTTGTTATTATTGTAATCACAAAAGACCTTTTTGATAGTGTGTTGAAAAAACTAGATAAAATTAAGGCATGTAGAATAAGAAATAATATTACAAAGTGATCCCATTGAGTTAGGCGTGGAAAAACAAACCATTTTTCAAAGCACCAGGATTCAAATACACCACTTTCTTAGAAATTGCTGCCTACCAGTTTATATAGGCAAAATGGGAAAGCAGAACCCTAACATGAGGATGAGCCTAGTTTTTTGCAATGCAGATGATCTTGCCTATCTCAGAGTTCCTGTGGGCATTAACTAGCTTATGTAAATTTCCTGACACATATTGGCTACTAAGAAGTGGTTATTGTTTTAACCTCTTTTATTAGTTTATTTCCAAAATAAAAAATACATTTTTTAAATGTAAGTTTTAGAAACACAGCTATAAATTGCCATGGGCTTGAGTATCAGATTCCCACAAGGTATCAAATTCCCTGGACTCTTCCCTGCTTAGACAACTTCAGTAAAGGAGAATAGAAAATAGTCATCAGTTTATCAATGGAGTCATTTATCTGCCAAGGATAAATTTCATTACTGTGAAAATAAGGGGCCTGCATATTTTGTGCGTGTGTGTGTGTGTGTGTGTGTGTGACCACAAAGATTCTCTGTTGTTATAATAGTACAATTTTAAGCTTAATCCTTTAGCAGGGTGAAGTCCCTCAACCTTGGCACAAATAATATTCTGGTGACTCTTTGATGTGGGGGTTTGTGTTGTGAACCGTAGCATGTCTAGCACAGCATCTCTGACCTCCACTCTCTGCATGCCATTAGCACTCTACTCATCTATAAAGCTGACAATCAAACTGTTTTTATACATTTCCAACTGTCCCATAAGGGACAAATTTGCACTCATTGAGATGAATGTGTCTATAAACTATTAAATTATGGCATCTCTCATTATCAAAGAAAATCATTTTATTTTTACTTTATCTGGCATTCTGATACCCTCCAATAGGATTTAGACTCACTTTGGATGTGAGTAATTCATATTTCAGTGCAAAGGAAAAATTGATGAAGAGGGTAAAATTACTTCTGAATTAGAGGGATTTTATGAGGTGGAGAATGGGGTAATTATCATGGGTAGTATTTTAGCCTAAGAGAACAAACTAACAAACAACTTGAATCTATTAATGTTTCTATCTTGCTTGGTGGAATGCAAGAAAGTATCTATTGCCTACAGAGAAAGATAAATTTATTATAAAAATATGAAGTCAAACTCTTCTTATTTTTGTGGGTATGTTCTGTATGACCAAAAGTCGGTCAATGAGCCTTGTCCAAGGAGCAGGATGGTTCTGGTGTCTGAATAAATTCATCCAGTTTAGTGTATAAGGAATGTTTGATTTCCTCTCTCCCTTGGTAAACATTAAATAACTAAGATTTAATCTAAATTTGTCATAACATTTCCAATCATTTGTAAAGTACTTATTGAGTACAAGGAAAGTGCTATTTTGTTGTGAGTTGTTACCAAGGGACAAATTTTTAACATTATGAAAAACAAGAAATTTAAAGCTTAGAGATGATGCTTCAGATCTTTCTGAATACAAAGATTTTTCTTAGAACTCAGCAAAATATAATTATTATGCCCATGTTGGGAGGCAAACTTCCAGTAGCATTTGATAAGAAAGTTTTTAAATACTATCTTGAGTCCAATAATTTTACACTAATATTATAACTAAAAGAAGTCAATATTTGTTATATAAAGTAAAAATTCTGCTCCATGTCAGTCCACAGCTTCTTTTTTTTTTTTTTTTTTTTTTAAGAGAGAGGGGCAGTGAGAGAGACAGAGAAAGAGAGAAACAACTTTATTTAGTTTTTCACATGGCCTTAGTTGCTCCACACTTAGTTGTGTATGTGGTGCTGGGGTTTGAACCCGGGTCCTTGTGCTTGCCAGGCAAGCGCTGAAACCGCTGAGCCACGGCTCCAGCCCAGTCCACAGCTTCTTAACAATACAAAACAATCAAGATTTTTCCTTTGTCTCTCTCCTCTTCTTTCTCTCAACCTGTTTGCTTTTGTTTGTTTGTTTTTGCCTCCTCTCCCTCTCTCTCTTCCCATGCTCTCTCCTTCTGTGTGAATTTTGAAGATGGGGGGACAAGGGAGTGAGTCAGATAGGAGATGGGGGGATTAGGAGGTTATCAATGCAACTGGGAACTGTCTACTCCCATGGGAAGCCTAACTATACACAGGCAGGCAGAAAAACTCAGAAATTCCAAAAATTAATTCACATGTATATGCTTATTTCTATCTACAACATGGGGTAAAGCAGAAAAGACTTGAGTGTGGGCAGTGGACGAAGCGTGGAGATCCTGGACTAGGATTGGCCTTAATTTACTTTGTCAAAATCCATGTATCCATGAATATGTAACAACAATTCCCTCGAATATGTAAGACCATGTTGAATAAATTAAAAAAAAGAAAAAGAAAGTCTGCAGAATTCTGAATTCCAGGCTTTGGGAATACAACATGAAAAATAATTAAAACCTCACATGTTTACAAATTAATTTTAAGCATTTATGTATAAGTGAAATTCATATTTAGGTATCAACAAGTTATTTTCTAAACTTAGATTAAAAATATTCTTGCTCTAACTACTGTTCAATATTTGTGAAAAGTATAGTTTGCTTTAAAATGCCAAAAGAATTGTTACCCAATTTGGAGGGTGGAATTTCCAAATGTAATAGATTGGAGCTCTCAAATCCAAGAATTATAAAATCAAAGGAGAAACAATTAAACTTAATTAGTAAACATGTCCTGTTTCTCACTATTGACCACATCTCACAATTCCGTGTCACACAGCCTGTAGTCACATAAGCAATCCTTTTAGCCATGGAGAATTTCATGTTCATGATCTATAGCTTTCATTGCTCCACAACACGCTCCTTTTATCTCTCCATGTGCTACAGCAGTTCACAGATCTCTAGGTCTTTCATTCTTCGTCATTTCATATACAAAGTTTTCCTGTCCTCAGAGTTGGAATTATTCTTCCCCCTATATTTATTCTAGTTAGTTTAAAATTCTGCACCTATATCATTTATAATCTTGTTAGTTCTTTGGAGACAGGAATCATGTCTCACTTATCTTTTGAATTCACATAACAATAGAAAAATATTTTATACATAAGATGTGTGTATACTTAAGATCTGTTTATCATCAAGGTTATGTATTTATAAAACATGGTAGGATATTATCCTCTTATTCACTCTTCTTTATTTACTATGGCAAAATTTAATCATATAATATAAAAAATATACTGTGAGGCAGAAAATTATGTAAAAGATGTTGGTTGGGACTGAGGGTTTTAATAATATAAGAGTGGATTATCTTGCTGGTACTTTACTGTAAGCACAATCTTAATGAATATTTTGTTCTCTGCTTTTTCTTCTTAAGAATTCTCTTCGATTCACAATCCACGAGTTCTTTGACATTGATTTTTGCCTTTGTAATAACTTCTCTTTTCCATGTTTGATTCATAGAATGTGTTTGTGATAAGGTCGCTGCCTTAGTATGGAAATCCATCCCTATGACAGGAAAAAAAAATGCCAGCCAAAGTCCAGCAAAAGATATTATGCTATTAAGAAATGAGTCAAATCATGATGAATATAAGGTTATACCCATTTCCAGGAATATTTTGAAGTATGTTTACTTTGATTTGTTGTCTTTGCCCAAATTAAAAGCCATATCTCATATTATTCCAATGTTCACTGATGTGGAAATAAAGCATCTATGTTTTGACACATTATTTCTGTTAAAAAACAAAATGCCCTAGGCAAAACACATCTCTTTGTGCTTTGTCAAGCCCATAGCTATTAAATGTTATGAAAAAGTAGTTTTAATTTAAAATGAGATTAATAATTATTTTAAATATCTATCATGCTTTTATAAGATATATATTACGTGCAGAGAGAAAATATATGCTGCAATAACTAATTGAAATAAATTCATTCAATATTCATGTAATTGAGTCTCCTTGATGTATTTTTACTTCTCAAACAGCAATGGAAGTGCTTCAAGTCATAAATAGATGCCTTCTTTACCAGGACTATTCAAATTGATACATTCCGAATAGTGGGATGGTTATCTAGTTGGATGAGTGAAAAGAAAAAGAGGGAAAGAGAGAGAGAGAAAGAGAGAGAGAGGCAAGCAAGGAGTGATCAGCATTTGATAAGTTTGTATTCCTGTTGAGATTTAAAAATAATAATTAAATTTTTTGTTTAATTTGTCTGGTAAGAATTATTTTAAGAGAAATTTGTTTTGAACTGTCTTAAAAACATTTCATGGAAAATAGGAGACAAAAGTGTCTCATTAAGTTTTGGTTTATCCAGAGGAATCAATTTGCATAACAAATGAATGTGAATGACAAAGTCCAGAAGAGTGAGTGGAGTAATTCTAAGTATTCAGGATCTCTTATTGCACAGTGTGTGACAATAGTTAATGAAAATGCATTGTAGATTTCAAAATTGCCAAAAGAATGGAAGCTAAATGTGCTAAATATGGAAAATGAGGTGTGTGAGGTGATGGATATACTAATTAGCTTGACATAATCATTCCACTATGTATACATATACGAAAACATCACATTTTAAAATATATCTATATATTTATTTGTCAGTTAAAAATGAGACTGGAAAAAATTATATGTGGGATCAGATTTTGTAGGAGTGAAATTTAGGTAGATATGTCTTTTCGAAAACAATGCAAAAATTTTGTTCATTTGAATTTTTGATGCTTCTCCCAGAATTCAGAATTTTTATTTGAAAACACAGGATATTTTAGAATTTAGCACTGAGATTATTTCACAGGAAGATCCATGAGCAAAACAACAAAGAATACAAGATGACAGAAAATTTCAGTCTTTCATTAATGTTTAATGCTAGTTTAACAGAGTCCTTGTCGTAGACAAGCTTGTGAAATAAAACAGAAAATCTTTTGTAGTGCTTCCCTTTTCTTTATCATTTCCATAATTCCCAGTATCCATATAATGCTGTTTCAATTGATAAGGATATGTTAATATAAAGAAATTTTCACCATAATTCATTCAAGAGGACTGGGTTACATAGGCTTTGCATATTTCTAAAGACTTTTTTATTTTTTTTTAAAGAGAGAGGGACAGTGAGAGAGAGAAAGAGAGGATCAATGTTATTTAGTTTTTCATGTGGCTTTTGTTGCTCCTACACTTTGCTGTGTATGTGGTGCTGGAGTTTGAACTCACATACTCATGCATGCCAGGCAAGCACTGTAACTGCTGAGCTACCACTCCAGCCTCAGACTTTTTTTTTTTTTATGAGAGAGAGAGAGAGAGAGAGAGAGAGAATCAATTTTATTTAGTTTCTCATGTGACTTTTTTTGCTCTGACTCTTTGTTGTATACGTGGTGCTGGGGTTTGAACCCGTATCCTCACACATGCCAGTCAAGCACTGTAACTGCTGAGCCACTGCTCCAGCCCCTTCTGAAGACTTAATATTTATCAAAGTTTCAAAATGTTCGTATTCTCTATAACAAGATGGTTTTGGTGTATTAAGAAAATAATCCCATCTATAAATGAAGTACATAGATACCAACTGAAGTATTATTCTCAATGGAAATTTTAATGAGAAAATCCAAAAGTTTTATAATTAAATATTAAATAAAATCATTTTGTTCATCCACATCATGGAGGTACCTTATAAGAAGTTATCAACACTGTGGAGAATTATGTAAGACAGAGTAAAATAAGAAGGAAAATTTTTAGATATAAAAAATCCCAACAACAACAACAATAATAACAATAACTTGTGAAGCATCATGTTATGCTGATTCCCAACATCCTCAGGTTGTTCTCAGCTTCCTCTTATTAAGTGCTAACATCTCTGTAGTTGAATAGGGGCCTCATTTTCTCCCCTGCCATAATTTCTTCAGATCCCATCCTATCTAGTGGTCCCAGTTAACATGGTGTCTAGATGTAGGAGAAGAGGAGAAGAACATGCATGTCTTTCATCACAGGTGAGAATGAGGGAAAATGGCTTTTGGGTTATGCAACGCTCTCTGCAACCTCCATCTTTCTCTGCAGTAGTTTGTTTCTTGGAGTTCCTGAAGTTAAGCGGTTACTACCAGCCATACTGTAATTTATCCTTAGGTGCTCAGCATGCCTTTTCTATTCCCATATATATAAATGTGTCACCTCTTTTCAGAGGTCTGTATTGGAAGAAGAGACTAAGTTATTTTCCTTTCACATTCTCCTTTTCAACAATCCAGATGAAAAGGGGCAAGAATTATTCCTTTCATAATTATCTTTCTTTGCATAAAAATTCGACCAACAAGTTCTAAAGGCATGAGGAAATAAAGTATTGGAAAAATATCTTGCTTTTTATTAACTCCATGTTATGTCCTATCTTGGATGTCAAAGTGAAATATCTTTTTTTTGTTGTTTCATATTCTTGATGAATCCATCTCCTTCAGGCAGGAAAAAGCCTGCTTTTAATTAGATATTGTTTCTTTGAAAAATCACAAAGATAAAAACATTTTTAAATGTAAAATCTATTATACTAATGCCTAAAAATGATCATACATCACATGTGTTCTAATCACTTTCCTTGAATCATAAAATTGAGTCTTCAAAGACTCCTTTGATAAAGGTAATATTAGAATCCTTATTTTTAGTAGTTTTATGGGGCTTAAAATAATTCTGGCACCTGGGAGAAAGAACTATTAAGTGGCAAAACTTAGCCTTATCTGGTCCTCAAGTTGGAAATCATAACAACTGCGAATAATTCTTTTCCAAACACAGGTTTGGATAGCTTACATTTTCTCTTATTCTCCTCTGTGTTTCTTAGTATTCAAAAGGAAAAATACAGTATATTTTAAAAAGATTTTTTCTTAGCTTTTAAAATATTCTTGTTTAATACTATATATTGCATTTTATTATATGTGGCTTAGCATAAATCTTTGTTCATGCCTACAATTATTTTGCACTTTTGTTTATAAGTAAAAAACTTCTGATTCAACATCATGATTCTTGCTAAGATTTGTTATTTTCCAGGTAGCTTTGGAAAGGAACTATTATCATTTCCCTTCTTTTTCTACACCTAAGATAATTTTTTTTAACGCAAGAGGGACAGCAAGAGAGAGAGAGAGAGAGAGAGAGAGAATCAATTTTTATATAGTTTTTCATGTGACTTTTGTTCTTCCTACACCTTGTTGTGTATATGGTGCTGGGGTTTGAACTCGTATACTCGCATATACCAGGCAAGCACTGTGACCTCCGAGCCATTGCTTCAGTCCTCTAAGATAATTTTTTTAAAAATGATACCTTATCATTGATAAAAATGCATTGCCTTGAACCTGAATATTCACCAGGTGTAATGTAAAATTGCACATTAAGGACATTGACCCTCTTTCTGAATCTAAGGATGATCTACTAATTTTTCCTTAATGTCTTTTCATTTAGATTTTCAACTTGTGCTGACATTCCATGTGTTTTTACAATCAGAAAAGTACTCTTAGCAAATCTCCAAATTCTACTCCTGTGGGATGTTACAAAGACAGTCTCTTATCCTTTACCTTAAAGAACATTTACTAGCTAATAACAATGACTATTAACCACTTAATATCTCTTTCAAATGATAATCATGTGGCGTTTGACTATATAAAAAATAAATAAGATGTGCAACAAGATACAAAGCAGAGCTGAAAGAGGAGATGTTTTGGATAACTAATATGTTTCTTAATTATTGTAAATCATATTAACTTAAGTTTTCATATTTAAATTACAAGTGAGACATAATAGTTCTTTAAATTTAAACATTGTTTTTAATTCTCTGGTAGATATTATAGTCAACTGAAGTTATAGTACAGTTTTTGTTTCTCAAATTAAATTATACATTATGTCTTAATTTTTATAAATTATGGCCTAAGAGAACTGCTTAATCCATGCTAATTGTAAATCTAATTAAAATTTGTAGTAAATTTCTATCTTTTAAAAGATTACAAATCTTCAATTTACACACCAGATTTCATTTATTTAAAACTTTTTCCCATAATTATTTAGTTTTTATCACTTCTCATCACTAAATGTCATTACTTAAAACGTATCATTGAATTGAACTTAAAAATCATAATGTTGCCAATATGTGGTTTTTATTGAACTACAGAATGCAAGAAAATTTTCTGCATATTCTGCCTGCATATACTAATTTAATGTACTTGCAAATGTTATGCTGTATATGTCATTATCATTCTCATTTTTAGAGTCTAAAATAAAGAAATGTTAAGTAAGCAATTATTTCTTAATAGCACAAGTAAAGGTGAGAAAGCTGAACTCAAGTGACATTGGAGCCTGGAAGACTGTGTCTTTTTTTTTCCCTTAGTTTGTCTCTTTTTTATTCAGAAATTTATTTGTTGAACAATCAAACAAGCTTCTATTGAAAAATAATATATATATATATATATATGTATATATATATATAAATTCTGAAAATTAGATTTACCCTCAAGAGTCCCCCCAATTACCCACCTTTATCCCCCCCCTTCTGCCCAATACATCTCTACAAATGCCTTAGGTTGTATGTCATTACACCTTATCCTGATTTAAAACATGATAATAGACCTCCTTTCTCAATGGCCAGGGTCTAGCTCTAGCCTCCACAGGTGAGTGGAGACATTCAATCCTTGGTTCTCTGGGTTATGCTGATTTCACTCAGCATAATTTCTTCCATAGCCATCCATTTACCTTCAAAGACTACAATATCATTGTTTTTAATTGCTGAGTAAAACTCCATGGTATATATGTACCACAGTTTTTGGATCCATTCATCCAGTGAGGGGCATCTGGGTTGTTTCCATAATTTAGCTATTGTACATTGAGCTGCTATGAACTTTGATTTCGTTGTGTCACTGTAGTGTGCTGATTTTAATCCCCTGGAAAAATACCCAAGAGAGGAATAGCAGGACCTTATGTTGGGCTCATCCCTAGTTTTTTGAGGATTCTCCATACTGCTTTCCAGAGGGGCTGTACCAATCTGCAGTTCCAACAGTGTCCAACACTTCAGCATTTGGAAGATTGTGTCTTTTTGTGAGTTTAGTTTTGGTTTGCTTTGGCTTTCCAACACTTCAAAGTGAAATAAATACTGAACTTTTCATCTGCTTTAACATTCTTCCTTTTCCACCCTACAGCTGTCCTACATCTTAGGCATTTGAGGCATCAGGTCTGTTTTAAATCAGCAAGACAGTAATTGATGCTTGAAACAAGAAAGGTTCTCACTTCTTTTGAATTTGAATGTTGTAAACCTTTTTCACTCATTCTCTTCTTGTGCCCTGTGTCTCCAGAAATTTGTCTTTGTCTTGTCCTATATGATGGACAGGTAGAACCAACTTTGTGAAAGCTGTTCAGGTAAGCAGGCATGAAACTAGTAACAAGGAAGTGTCAATACTAGATTTACATCAGAATTGATAGGAAACACTGACAAGAATACTTCAGAAGCAGTCATTTGTGTCTGATGGTGTTAAAAAAATGATGAAAAAGGAACAATTTGTAATCAAAATGCAGATTTTTCTTGACTGGATAGACTAAAACAGTGCAGTGATCACTCTCCTCTTAGTTTTCTTTTTATTCAGAGCTATAAAGTGAGCTGCTTCATTTAGATACAAATGTCTTTTTCAATCGGGGACAGAAAGAGGTGCAATATTTAAAAATCAAGTCAAACATAATGGCATTCCTGGTTTGAAATTGGAATACAATTTAACAAATCATAATCAAGCCTAGTAACTCATGTATTTCTTGATAGTGAGCTTCAAATTTTCAGTATCAAAATTGGCCTAAAATTTCATTTTTATCTTGGTCTATTATGACATGAGACTCACATGTGTTTGCTCAGTATTTTAACGTATCTCTCAGTTACCATGCTTAAAATTCTGTTGTCTACTGTTCTTCACATTCATTATTTATGAAATGAACTCTTATGAGTGCTTGGCATGTATATTTTTATGGAAATTATTTAATAATTGTAAGAACATTGGAGTCATGTATAACAGATTAAGTGCAGAATAAATTTTAAGTATTATATTCATTTTTTATTATTTTATTGCATGTATTATCAAACAATATGGTCATATAAGAGATTTTCTGTGCTCAGACCTCTGAACTCTCAGCAGGAAAGGGGTATAGGATGAAGGGATACAATACACAAAGGACACATTTCTATTCTAACAACGGTAGCTGTTGATATATTAATTTTAATAGTGAAGAGCTGGGGAGAGGGAAAATGATACTGGGATTTTTAGCCACCTCTTATTTTTTGTCACTTAATAACAAATTAGGGAAAGAAAAAATCCTTTAAAAGGCATGTGGTTCCATTTATCTTTCAATCAAGATGATATCTAAATTACCCCAGATGAATAAAACACACACAGTTGAAAAAGAAAACAACACACAACAATTAAAAGCAAAATAAAACAGAAATCCAAAAAAGTATTGTAACATGCTAAAAATTCTTTCTTGTTCACAGCCTACAGTCCATATGCTAAGTCTATTGTATCTTGATCTAAGAAGGGAGATGCAGAACAGATGGTATGTTGGTGGTAGGCTCAGTTAAGCCCATCTTCTGTTAGGAAAGAGCGCTTCTATCCATTTTTCTGATTCATTTGATTCAATTTTAATATACCATCTTATATAGCAAGTGTGACAATAAAAGCAATTAAATATTTGTGGTACTCTAAATCTTGATGACTGTTGGTGGACATAGTTACTACATGAAAAATATAGAGCTGTTCTCAAAGATGATTTTTAAAACCAGTCACCTTGAAGTCTTTGTTCAAATAAATCCCACCATTCATAGATGTTGGAACTAGAGATTTTGTGTGTGTGTGTGTGCTCTAGAGCTTCACAGCCAATATTTTATTTTTTATTTATTGTTTTGAAATAATTACTGTATATTTGTTTAGGTATGCAGTACTCTGATTTATATTATCTACTTGGGCAATCTGCTTTTAGCAAAGTATCAGACATATCAAATTCATTGAGTTTCT
Source organism: Aplodontia rufa (assembly GCA_004027875.1). Taxonomy (NCBI): domain Eukaryota; kingdom Metazoa; phylum Chordata; class Mammalia; order Rodentia; family Aplodontiidae; genus Aplodontia; species Aplodontia rufa. The sequence continues at coordinate 20,268 of PVKS010015148.1, read as the reverse complement.
ATAGAATCAAAATATGAAAACTTTTATAGTTGTACTTGTAAGTACAGTTAATCTACAGAAGTTTAACATCCCAAAACTCATTGAAATTTTTTTAAAAAGGAACAACCTGTTCATAGGTCACTGTTATTGTTAATACCTATTAGGAGAGGACTCAGCTAATAATTGAGAAGGAAGGATTTGATTTCCAACTGTGGTATTTTGAACTGAGCAGTGCTGAAAAATATTATTTTTTTTTAAAGAGAGAGGGATAGTGAGAGAGAAGGCAAGAGAGAATCCATTTTATTTAGTTTTTCACTCCAAAACTTTATTGTGTATGTGGTGCTGGGGTTTGAATTCAGGTACTTGCTTATGTTGGGCAAATGCCTTAACTGATGAGCCACCACTCCAGCCCCGAAAAATATTATTTAGCAATAACTTCAAATCCATTTATTATTTCTCACTGTGTGCACAAATTTGTGATTTCTAAGTTTTTAAATCTGTATAGAATATTATTACAATTACTTTTAAAATTAATGCAAATCAAAACTAAACTCAGATTTCAACTCACTCCAGGTAGAAAGAAAATCATCAAGAATACAAATAAGAATAAATGATGGTAAGGATATAAAAAAAAAAAGGACACTCATACATTGTTAGTGGTACAGCAAATTAGTAAAACCACTTCGGACATCAGTGTGGAGATTCTTCAAAATGAAACTAGTGATTGTACCATTGTATATGACCCAACAATCTCACTCATTGTTATTCATCCAAGAGTATTAAAATCAGCATACTATGAAGATACAGACACATCAATGTTTGTGGCAGAACAATTCACAATAGCCAAATTATGGAACCAGTTCAGGTTCCCATCAACGGATGAAAAGGAAAATAAGGATAAGGAAAATATAGTGTATCTACACAATGGAGTTCTACTCATCCATGAAGAAAAATGAAATTATGGCATGTGCTATTAATGGATGGAACTGGAAAACATAATACTCAGTGAAATAATTCAGACTCAGAAAGTCAAGATCAAATGTTATCTTTCATATGTGGAAGCTAAAGAGAAGTAAGGAAATTTTTAGACAGAAAGGCAATCCAATCACATGAAAGGAGATCAGTGAAGAAGAGGAAAGGGATTTAAGGAGAGTGAACGACAGGAAAAAGGAGGAAATGTGGAATGGAGTCGACCAACTTTGTACTTATGTGAATACACCACAGTGAATTACATCTTTATGTATACCTATAATGCATCAATTAAAAATAAATAAATAAATAAATAAAATGAAGACCAGTAGAGAAAAGGAAGGGGAACAGTGGGAAGGGGGAGGAAGGGGTAGTTAAAGAACTGGGCATTGAAATGGAGCATGATTGTATAATTGTATCCAAATGAAGCCTAGTATTACATGTAACTACAATGCATCAATAAAACATTTTTACAATAAAAAATAAAGCAAATGCAAAAAGGAAATGAAATTTTTACATAAAATTTCTGGCATATCATCAATAAAAGTACAGCATGCTAGTTACTCCATTATCCGTTTTTCTTTCATCTAGTTTATGCTATGTTCCTCTATGTTTATTTTGCTTCTTTTTCTGTTTTTCCAAATATAGTATTTCATGTTTCATCATCTTTTTTTACCACTGTGACCAAAAGACCTGAAGACAAGAGTTAAAGGATGAAAAATTTATTTGGGGGCTCGTGGTTTCAGAAGTCTCAGTCCATGAACAGCTGGCTCCATTCCTTGGGGCTTGAGGTGAGGCAGAACATTATGGCAGAAGAGTGTGGTGGAGGACAATGGTTTGGCATTGCAAGCATGAAGCAGAGAGAGACTTCACTTGCCAAGTACAAAATATAAACCCCAAAAGCACACACCCCCAGAGACTCACCTCCTCCAACAGCACCCCACCCGCCTTCAGTTACCATCCACTTAATTCCTGTCAGGCGATCCATTCACAACCCAATAACTTTACCTCCAAGCCTTCCTACATTGTCTCACACATGAGCTTTTGGTGGGCAGCTCACATTCAAACCATAATACATGTGAGGGCAAAAAAACAGAATGTGTACCATGAAAGTTCCCAGAAATTTATGTTCTAATTTTTAATCTAAAATTTTTCATCTTGCAATATGTATGAATATTTAAGAATAAGAATAATTTAGCAATTCAGTAATTCAATTTCAATTTGTTATCTCTTTTAGTAATTTATGCAAGATATGGTAAAAATTTATTAAAGAGTGGATAGTAGATATTTTAATTTTAGGGAAATATTTGCAACTCTATCACAACTACTTACTTTTTTCATTGTAGCATGTAAGGAGTTATACAAAATATTGTATGACTATGGGCATCTTAAACTGTATTTATAGAAAAATAGGCAAATAAAAACTATGCCACTACATAACATTTAGAACACCAGAAAAAAAACAGATAATATCAAATGTTGTTAAAGAAAAGCAAAGGTAACCAAATATTACACAGCAATTAGAAACAATGATATTGCAGCCTTCAAAGGTAAATGGATGGCTATGGAAGAGATCATAATGAGTAAAATCAGCTTAACCCAGAGATCTAAGGGTCGATTGTCTCCACTCATCTGTGGAGGTGGGGACTAGACCCTGGACAATGAGAAAGTTGGTCTAGTAGCATGAGTTAAATCCAGATAAGATGTAATGCTTTACAATCTAATACGTTTTTAGAGTTATAGTGGGAAGGGGAAGGGAGGGATAAGGGAGGGTAATTGGGGGGGGCACTCCTGGGGATAATTGCAATATCCAGAATATATACACATTTTATATTATTTTGTTAAAATCTTGTAAGGTTGTTCAAAAAGAAAAAAAAAAAAAAAGAAAATGGTATAACCGATTTGGAAGACAGCTTGTCAGATTTTGACAAAGCAAAGGTAGTCTTACCATATGGTCCAGTAATATGCTCTTAGTATTTGCCTAACTTATTTGAGAACTAATCACAATCTGCATGTGAATGCTAATAAAAGTTTTATTCATAATTGTCAAAAACTGTAAGCAACCAAGATTTCATCCGTAAGTGAATGAATGAATAATCTTTGATACATCTATATAATGTTATACTATTTGACATTAAGGAAAAATAAGCTGTGAAACTATGGCAAGACACGTACCAATTGTACATTCCTATTAGTAAGCAAAATAATTACATATGTTATCATTCCAGTTATGTCACATTCTGGAGAGTAGCAGAATACTATATATAAATAAATAATAAGAAAGCTGAATAGCTAAGGATTTGGTGACTTTGGGGGGGATGCCTCAAATTTTTCTGCATGATAATGTAATTGTGGTTACATAACCTAAGTGATTTTCAAAATCTGCAGAATTTCACATCTCAAGAAGTAATCCTTAATTTATGAAATTAATAAAATCATTTAGGGGATGGGAGGGGTGGCTCCTCAGTTGCGGCACTTGCCTGGCATACCAGGGTTCAGGCCCCAGCACCACCACATACATGGTGAAGTCTCCAAGTAATAATAGTCATGTGAAGAACTAAATAAAAAAATTGATTCTCTGTTTCTCTCTCTCTCTCTTTCCCACTGTCCTTCCCTCTTTTTTAAAAAATAAAATGATCTAGGAAGTTGTGAAACCCTAGAATAGAATGCAGAATGTGGCTAAATATTTTAACTATATTAATATTGTATAAAACAACTCCTTTAAAGAAGTGAGGGAAAGTTGCTGAACTAAGTACTTATAAGATTGGTGATGTCTCTATGAATAAAGAGAAAAAAAAAACTGTTCATAGCCCTACTGTAATTGGTAGAATCTTTTATTTCCCACAGAATACAAATTAAGATTTCTGTTATACCTGTGTAAGTATACTGGAATGGAACTTGAAGTAATTGGACAACTGATGATGAGAGCTACATTTTCAGTGTTGGAAATGGAATAAAACAGATAATCAAAAGAAAAGCATAAAAATGTTCTACCTGATAACTGATTCAAGTATGAGACACCACTAAGACATCTTGAAATCATTGGGTATATGGTTCCATATTTGTGAATATAATCATGTTAATGTGTATGTGTTATGTATATATTCTTGTCCCAATAACAACGAACACACATTGTGCTGAGACCTTGGATTCTAACAGTATTCTTCAATTATAAGAAACAGGATTTTTTGGAGAAATGTTTGATGTGAACTCATGAAGAAGGCATACAATTTGGTCCTGGAACATCACATCAATTCAGAAAGCAAGGGTCTGCTCAAAAACAACACCACCAAAAAGAATGTTTTATGACAAATTGGAACCAACAGAAAGTGCTCCCAATTATTTAAGCTGAATAATTTATCAACAATACAAACTAAGTAGCACTGGATTATAATCCAAAACATAAAATAAACACCTGTGAGTTCATACTTCTGCAAATAAATATTGCAAAATGGAAAAAATCAAATGTTGAAGAATTTAAAATGACTTATATAGATACTTGGCCTTCAAAGAGGTGGAGCATTATTCTCCACTCCTTAAGTAAGAGCTAAGTCTCTTGTCCTCCTTTCCAAGAGCAGAGTAGAGAAGTGGGAGTAAAGGAAAAGAGTAATATTATAGTGGAGAGCACGGATAACATTAGCGTAAGGAAGGTGTTCAAGAGTCACATCAACACTGATACCCTTGGTATAATACACTGAACTTGGTAATTCATTTCTGTGGTTTTCCTTCCAAAAATGTATACAGTTCTAATAATGAGAAAAGCCTTGGAAAAATACCAAGTAAGGTACATTCTATAAAATCTATGGACAGTTCAGCTCAAAATTACTAAAGTTCTTAAGAAAAAGGAAATTCCAGGAAATTGTCACAATTATGTGTAACCTAGAGAGACGTGGCTACTTTGTATAATGTGATGTGGAGGATGGATTCCGTAATAGAAGAAGAACATTAGGGAAAAACTAAGGGCATTGGAATCAAGTACAAATGTGTCTTAATAATAATGTGTCTATAATGTTCAATGAATTGTGACAAATCATAGTAATGTAAAAATGCTAAAAATAGGAAAGAGTAGGTGTAGTATATGGGAGCTTGCTTTAGTATCTTTGCTGTTTTTTCTTTATGTATAAAAGCAGTCTAACACACACACACACACACACAACACAACAAGCTACATTTGATAAATTTGCTTTGGGGTAGTTTTTGGATCCTTGATTTAAAGTGTATTGTTTATTTTACTGATTATCTTGATGAGCAAAATGTTGGGTACCTGTTTCACAATACTTTTATGACTGCCATAAAATGATCATACAAGTCAGTATAAGACAGACAGAGATCTCGCCCCACCTGTTTGATTCTATAGTTATAGTTCATTCATAAGTTTTTATATATGAGTGAATTTGTTCATAAGTTCCCCCCAACACTGGGAATCAAACCTTCAGCCTCATCAGGCTAGGTTGAATCTTTTATCACAGAGTTCTATTCCCTAGCCTCATGCCTGGAGTTTTTCAAATGGACTTTATAGCTGAACACATTACTAAAGAAATTAAAATACTTCTTTCTTGTCAACATGTTTAAGATGCTATGCTTTGGTCATAGAGCACAGTAATAGAAGACATTTAGAAACTGGTGTCCTCAGTGTAATTTGACATAGTAGTTCTGGGTCTTAATCTTTAAATCTTTAAACATAAAATTACAATAGTAGGCACTGTCCAATACTGTTTAAATATTTCAAGACTGGTTGAGATGACTTAGACTTCATTTTGGTATCATCTTCAGACTTAATCTGTGAACCCAACCGAATTGCCAATTCCCTTAGTTTTTTGAATAGCAGGAATACTAATTATTTCAATTCAACCAATATGATTTGCTCTGTGCTTATGTTGAAAGAAGATGACATCAAAAAAGGATGTTGATTCTGCATATAAAGAGATACCAACATAATACTGAAAATCTTATTACAGCTGTGTTTGAAGCAAAATATGAAGGTGAAGGATAGATGATCAAAAGCAATGCTGGGAGAAAGAGGATATTTAAACCCTAGAAAAACATTTATGCATAATTTTCAATGATGGAAGAATGAAGAATTACATATACTTTCCTAATTGAAGCAACTGGAAAATATATGGATCTATTATTACAGTTGAAAATAATGAAAGAGTTTTGTTTATACTAGATTATTTCCATTTGTGATTTATGGCATTTATTCAATATAAAAAACCCTCCAAAATAGGTTACATAAATTTTAAAGTGAGGTGGTTATCTGATTACCAGTAAAATATTTTAGGATTTAATAAAATAATAGAAATAAATAACCTTAAGTGTAGTTACTTAACTTTCAAAGATAGAGAATTTTTGGTATAAATCAGAGCACAGCTTTACCATTTTACCTCCTGGCCCTACTTTGCCTTTCAGAAATGTATGGATTTGTTTTTTACTATGCACCTTGGATAAAAATTTGTGGTTTTCTCATTATTTTCTTATCCCCCTTAATTTTTAAAATGAGTCCAGTTACATTTGATTATAAACTTATGCTAATACAAATATTAAACTCCAAGCTAAAATTTGAGTTTAAGCCTCTTCTCTGTCTCCATCTGGGCTGCCTCTGCTTCCTTCCTGAAAAAAGTCAGAATGAACTTCTTGATAAGAATATTCTACTGACACAGCACCATTTTTATGATGTTACCTAAGTATGCTCATCTTTTGTAGCTTTTTAAAATCAAATTACAGTGCTTGCCTGGCATGTGCAAGGACACAGCTTCCCCAGCACCAAGGATAGGAAGTGTTGGAGCATTGAAAGCCATTTGAAAACCAAAATAAAATTGATTCTCTCTTTCTCTTTCTCTCATTGTCTCTCTCTCTCTAGAAAAAAATCAATTTAACTTTAATATATAAATAAAATGGGTCAAATATATTTTATAATTAAAAAAACTAAAATAACAAAATAGCAAAAATGTCTTTAATTTATTAATAATTGTTGGAGGGAGGAACATGGTGCCCACACCAGCAGCAGAGATCCCCAGATGCTCCTGAGCAAAACTTCACGCTGAAGGATTGATTTGGAGGTAGTATCCAATAGTAGGATCATTCTCACAGTGTGTAGGATCGTTACTCTCCCCAATTCTGTATTAATAATTGTCATACACTTCAGAACGATTTCAGAGATTTATTTCTTCTAAATACCATTTGATCTAAGTCTTTGATTTTCTTGTCATATATCTCTTATCACATGCTTGTGCCTTACTTCAATCCCAATATGGAAGAAATTTTCTCTTTCTTGCTATTGCAAAACAGTACTCATAAATGTTGTAAATTACTCATAATGAGTCAAGATTACTACATATACATGGAAGTAACAAAGTGATTATATTTTATTTATAATTATATTGTTTATAATCTGCGCACATGAGTATGTGTTTGTGTGTGTGTGTGTGTGTGTGTGTGTGTGTGTGTGTGTGTGTGTTCATACAAAACACACAGCCCCTAACCCTACTTACTTCTGCCCCGGACTTCTCCATGCCTTTGTGCTTGCACCTGTGATTCTCACCATGTCACCCAGCTCTGTGTTCACATATATCCTCTGCTTCTCTTGGATTCTTCTGTTTCTACTCCCACCACAACTCTCCCAAGTTTTTCATTTACATTATAATTTTCACCCATTTTTAAAGAAAAGTCATTTTTCAAACAAAAATCAGATAAAAACTTCTTGTTCTCAATTTTTCTAGTCATTTAGATGTGATCTCAGAATAAGATCCAAACTTTTTATCATGACCTAACTGACCTTGCCCTGAAGCTTTGTCTCCAGAGACATGGCAGCTTTTGGTCTGTTGCTCTAAGAAGTCTAGATGCATGGAATTTCTTTTTCTCTCCTACTAAGTGTTTTAGAAGTTCAGGACCTTTACATTTGCTGCTACTTCTGTACTGTATGTTCTTCTGCAAATTATTCCCTTGTCTTGGTAAAAGGAACTGCATCTCAGCTGCATGCAATCTCTGCAGAGAGAATTCCTGATCAAATATTGTAAAGAGGGTTTCTCCCGCATGGAAAACTTTTTTTCCCTTTCAAAGCAAATACCATAATTTGTAGTTATGCTCTTATGTTTCTTATATATTTTTGTCTTACTAGGTAAGCTCCTTTAGGGCAGAATCCTTGTCTGATATTTTCTTTACTGTCTCCCAATCTGCTGTAGAAACTTTAAAAATTAAAAAAAAGTTCCAAGGATTGAACAATAAATAAACACCTGTATATCCTTCACTAGATTTACCACATATTTAATATTTTAAAACATTTGTTTCTACTTTCTATAAAAACACACACATACATGCACACACTATTACATTATCAGAATCAGTTGAGTATAAATTGTTGATATCATAATTTAGCTTCTCAGTGTTTATGTCTTTAGAAAGAATTTTTTTCTGTAATCACAGTACAAATAATAATTTAGGGCATTTAATTTTAATATATTATTAATTTTCTAATACACTTGGCAACAATTTAAATTCTCCTGCTATAAGAGCATGTATAACATTCAGTTGTCCTATTTTTAAATTTATTCTTTTCTAGATATGTTGAGAATTGATGTTTTAGGGCTGGGAGTGTAGTTCAATGATGGAGCACTTGTCTAGTGTTCCTGATGCCTTGGGTTCAATACCTAGTACTAAGAAAAAAATAGAATTGATGTTTTGAAAAGTAGAGTGCCTTAATGAAATGAAAGAAAAAAGCCATTGACTGGGACAGCAATTGTTTTTGCAGAAGACACCTGAAAAATAATTGCTATTTAAAACACCCAAGCATGTCTTAAAACTCAACAATGTGAAAATGACTTGATTAAAGAATAGGCAAAAGACCTTCATGGACATTATACCAAAGAAGGGATATAAAGAAGGGATTTATCTATTTCTCTGTCCATATCTATCACCTATCTATCTATCATGTAGCTATCTATCTACATATATAATATTAAATATGTAAGTATTTAATATTTATCAACTATATTATAATATGCTCAACTTCATATGTGATCGGAAAAATGAAACTTAACATGACAGTGTAATACTACTATGCACCTATAAAAATAGCCGAAGTCCAGAACACTGACAACAACAAAAACTGGTGAAAAATGTAGAAATGGTATGTGTCAGTCATTGTTGGTAGGAATGCAAAAAAATAAAGCAATATTAGAAGATATTTTGGTGGTCTCTTAGAATATTAAACATCCTTTAACCATATTTACCATATTTCCCTAAATAAGTTTGAAATTTATATCCACAGACACACAAATTGCACATAGATAACAACTTTGTTTATAGTTGTCAAAACTTGGGAGTAACCGGATATCAGTGGGTTAATGGATAAATTGTGGTACATCAAGACAATGTAATACTATTCAGTGCTAAAAAAGAATGAACTTTGGAGCAATGAAAATACCTGAAAGAAACTTAATGTGTGTTATTAAGTAAAAAAAAAGGTCTATTGGAGAATTCTGTATACAGCCTGATGCCGACTATATGACATTCTGGAAAAGACAAAACTATGGAAACAATAAAAAGATAAGTACTTCCTAGTATTTAGGCAATAGTGAGGAACAAATAGATAAAGGACAGACAATATTTTGGATACTGAAATTCTGTGTGTGATACCATAGTGATAGACACTGTCATTGTATACTTATTCAAATTCTTAAAATGCTAAACACCAAGAATGAATTTTAATGTGAACTGAACTATGAACTTTCGGTGATAATAATTTGTGTCAATTGTGGGTTCAAAAGTTGCATAAAACATACCACAATTGTTGACAATGTGAAAGACCATCTGTATGTGGGGAGAGAGAATATGTGATAATTCTGTACCTTTGTCCTCCTCAGTTTTGCCATGATTCTAAAACTACTCTAAAGGACAAAGTCTCAAATAAAGTAAAATAGTTGCTTTGTAGCATTCTCCTGTTCTGGCTTGTTGATTTTCCTACCTTATCCAATTCAGATGTAGCATTTTCATCAAGAATACAATATAATTGGTGTTGTATTCTCGGTGAACTACATTAGGAGACGCTCGATGACAGCTTCTCCCAGTAGCTGTGATGATGTTAACTTTGATCTCTTGATTAAGATGATACCTGCCAGGTTTTTTCACTGAGAAGTTAACATTTCTTCTTCGTAATTTATAAGTAATATGTTGTTAAATATTTCCAAGTGTTATAAATATCCCAGTGCTCTTTAAGTTTTCTTCTAGTGATTCTATCACATATCTATTTTTCTAGTTACATTATTACTCCTACATTTACTAGTTAACCTTCTATCCTAAGAAGAGCCTTCCTCCTCATTTTAATTATTCATGTTTTATAGTTAATAAATTTGAATAAAAATTCATTCCATATATGTATACACATATATATATATACACACACAAACATTCTATATATGAGATTATGTTTTAAGAAAGAAAAAAAAGAATAAAAACCTTGAAAAAGTAATGATTCAAAATATATAGCAGGTATGCGGTCAGGAAACCTTGCAAATTGCAGAAGTTGAACCAGCATAATAATTAGTCAGAAAGCATACATTTTCAAGGAGTTTTCAGCTGAATTAAACGTCATGGAGTTTTAAAGAATAATCAAGTCACAAAATTGGTGGCTCTGTTTATGAAGTATGCCATACTGCATATGCCATAATAGATACGTGAATTTGTGCATATGGAAACATTTAGGGGAAGCATTAGGAGAATCAGTAATAAATAATTAGATCTATTAATCTTAGACTAATTCTCCAAGAGAAAATGTAGTGAAGATAGAGAAAATGGTTGTACCTAAAATAGGTGGAACTTAGTGTGTTTCTTTATTTGTTTGTTTTTTTAAGAAAAGAGTAAAAGAAAGTCTATAATCACTTCCTAGGTGTTTCTAGAGGCAATATATTATAGGAATTTAGAGGTAAAAATGAAATGCAGAAGCAAAGTCTTACAGAGGTTATGGGATAAACAAATGGCTTCACGTGGTCAGCCCAGGTCTCTTAATTACTTCACTCATACTGGAAGAAGAGACTTGTAAAGATTGCATGAAAGTATCCAGTGAAAATCTATATATTTAAATGGTACATTATATTCTACATAGCGTTTTCCTTTGTTCATACAGTAATTTTTAATCATCATACACAACAGCTGGAGGAAACTATACTTTTATGTTTACCAGTGAGGACGTTAAGTTTCTAAAAGCCCAGCCCTCCAGACTATAGACTGTAGATTTAGAGGACCTGGGATTTTAGTGCAATTTGGGGCTATATGATTGTGTACGCATTTGCAGGTGTGGATGATTCATGAAAAATTAAATCATCTCATTTGTTTTTAACAAATGCAATTGACTGTATTCACATAACAGTGAAAATCTCATTATAGAATTAAGATGCTATGTGATGAAAGGCACTGGAACAGTAATGTGCACAGTGGATTTGAGGACAGTTTAGATGACTGGTGGAGCTGGGGCACATCAGCCTCTTCCGTGCGCTCCGGATGCTGTTGCTGATTTCCGACAGTCTCCCAACACTGCAGCAGACTGTACGCTCTGCTTATAGGGCTGTGCTTTCCTTCTTTTCATCTGTACCATCTAGTACAGTGATCTTTACACAAAGTATATCTGTTGACTAGATGACAGAAGCAAGAAAAAAGTGAAAAATTAATTTGAAGCAAAGGGAAAGTAATTAAAGCTAAGACTACACTCTTCCAGATTGTCTGTATTTTAAAAAAAAGTTCACTTTAAACTTTACAAATGAGATCTATGTCTTGAGAATATATTTTCATTTAAATGTAAGTAAAGTGTTATGACCTGTGTCCCTGCCTATCTTAGAGGATTTTAGTAGATTAACAAGGCTGATGAATTTAGCTCAGTTTTATTAGGATTCAATACTGACTGAACATGGAAAACACAATTTTCAAAATGATAACACATTAGAACCTACTAGTGCAACTAACAATTTTGGAAGAAGAGAATTGCATTTTGTCTTCTAATCATCAAATGGAGCAGTCTATAGTTAAAATATGACAACTCAAGACTATGTTTGTTCTTTCCCAAGGCAGAGGCAAGGAGGAGGGATGAAAATGAGCCCCCAGAAAGAAAATTAATATTATGGTTGATCTCATTACATAGAGTAAGTTGACTTCAGCTTACTTCCCAATTGTCTTGATTTAAATGGAAACATTCTTTTTAAACTGTAAATTAATTCTCTGTCTTGAGAGCATATTTTCATCAAAATGTAAGTGAAGTGTTCAGAACTGTGTCCCTTCAATGGCTTTCACTGAAAAAATTAGAAATTCATAACAAGAATTAATATTCAAATCTATACTAATACAAAGGACAGGTGGATATTATAAGCAAAAACACATTTAATCTCCATGGGTATGTTTTCTTAACATTTTTCTGTATCCTTGTAAAATGACAATATGTGCTAGCAAAGGACAGGTATTCTAATGCATCCAAATTTACACTTGCAGTTAAGAGTGTTCTTAGAGAGTGATGATGATTTAAGTATCTATATTGTTTACATTAAATCCATCTAAAGGCTATTATCTGTCTATGATGAGAAACTAGAAGTTGAATTGTTAAATGAAAATGTTTAGGTACTTTTGTATTTTAAAAAACAATACATTAAGATAGGTACATTTAATTTGAGATGATCTTGGTATAGATTTAAAAATCCATGAGTAAATGAAGTTCTGTAATTAGGGGTTGCAGCTGTAGCTCAGTGGTTATAGTGCTTCTCTGACACACGCAAGGATGCAGGTTGAAACCCCAGCAACACATACAACAATGAAATGTTGGAGAAATGGAAGTTACATGAAAAACTAACTAAAATTAATTCTCATTCTCTCTCACTGATCCTCTCTCTTTAAAAAAAAAGAAGTCTTACAATTAAAGAACAAAAGAGAAACATATGCAATCTAAATGAAAACAATGAACTTTTCCAGATCAAAAATGAAATCTGGCTTACCACTGAACAATCCAAACATTTCCAGTGATATTTTGGATACATATGCATCTAAAATAAATTTATGATACTGCAACTCAATTTAATTATGACTAGAATTTTTATTTTTATTTATTATCACAAAGAGTAAGCAAGATTACTTTTTTGTGAATATGTGATGTTGGAGGCTGAACACTGTGCCTTGCACATGCTGGGCAAGCACTCTACCACTGAGTTATATCTCTAGGCTCTTAGTATTCTAAAGATGTTATTTTGTTATGCCCCTGTACTGGTTATTGACTCAAATACTAATCTAGGTACTACGTGGGAAATTTGTTCAGGAATTTAATTAGTACAAGAATTTCAATGCAGGTGCAATTAAGGTTCACTAACTGATTTTAAAATAGGGAGATTAATTTGGATAATGTAAGTAGGACATTGCAATCACCCAAATCTCTAAAATGAGAAATGAACGTAGTGGCACTTGAAAGGTATTTTCAAAGAGACAGGCAGAGGATGAGCTGATATGCAGATGGGATAATCAAATAGATTGGAAGTATTGAAAATAAAGGAGTTGGAGGGAGTTTAATTCTGGTATTGTAAGAAAGTAAATTCCTCAAGAATCTGAATGATTCTCTGCATTTGATGCCATGTCAGGAATGCAGGCTTGCTGACACAAAGATTTCAACCTTATAATATGCAGAGAGCAGGCCTGGACTTTTAACCTGCAGAAATAGTGAAATAATATAAGTGTGTTGTTTTAAATTCCCACATTATTGGTGAGTTTTTATGGCAGCAGTAGAAAATTAATTGTAGTTCCTATTTTATTCACAAGATATCTTAGTAGACTAACAGTAGTTTCTCAAGACAAACACATAAAGGATAATATGACCTCTATAGATTCACTCCAGTGTCAGGGAGTCCATTTCTGGAGGGGTTGTGTAATGTCCTTTTGAGAACATACAAGTGTTGTTTTCTTATGCCAAAAATTTTGACATCATGCTTCCTGGGCAACATACACAAATTTAAAAATTTTCATAAAAATTTGCACTGTGTTTAGAGAAGAGAGATTCAAACATATTTGATATTTTAGATACTACAAATCATGCAACTTGTCATCCACCAGTAATTGCATTTATCAACAGTTTTAGAGTACAATATAGAATAGTGAATTGCAATAAGTAGAATGGTGTCTTAGTTCATTTGGGTGTCTATAACAAATTACTAAAATCTGGGTATCTATGAGCAACAGAAACTGATGTCTTACAGTTCTAGAGGCTGGGTAAGATCCAGGTGCTGGTACATGTGGTGACTGGTGAGAGGTTGCTTTCTAGCTTGTAGACATTGCCTTCTCACCATGTCTTCAGATGGACAAAAGGGCAAGAGTCTCTCTGGGATCTCTCTTATAAGAGCAATGGTCCCAGTTACAAAGGGGAGCACTCATGACCTTATTGTTTTCTTTATCACTTCCCTCCTAGTACTAGCACCTTCAGGCTCAGATTGCAAGGTATAAATCTTGTGAGAACTAAATATTCAGACTGTAGCAAATAGGTAGGAAATAAAGAACATTTCCTTAGTATATTTTACTTTATGTAATCCTCATGAATATGCTAAAAACAAAATTATAAAGAATTTCTCACCTAGTGTCTGTTTTAAATCACATAATTGGCATCTTAGGAGACCTGGCTTAAACTCTGAGGTTTCTTATTTTTGACTATGTGACACTGAACAAGATGCAGCAACTTTCAGAGATGCACTCTTTTCATTTCTAAAATAAGAATGATAGCAGCTCCTTCTCTGGGTTGTTAGAGCTAATTAAGGTAAAGAATATAAAGTGATTAAGTGATTAACACTATGTCCACCACTCAGTGATCCAAAATCCAACATATATTGTTGAAGGAATAAATGGTTAAGAATCATCATCAGGACACCCTGCATCCCAAATGGGTGTCTTTGAGTCCTGCCAGCAGGCAGTCAGGACACCACCAGTAGGATGCCCTCTGGAGCAACCCCTGCTCAGGACCACCAGAGGAGGTTCCCCTCCTGGAGCAGCCCTGCATGTCTGTCCTGACTGTTAGGGCCTCTTTGAGTCCTGCTGGCAGGCACTATGGACACCACTGTAGGAACCCCATCTGGAGCAGCCCCACCAAGCTGATGACCCATGTGCCTGTCAGGGCCTCATTGAGTTCCCACCCATAGGCACTAAGAACACCACTGGTAGGACCCCCTATCCTGAGCAGTCCCTGCTCAGGACCAATGGGAGGAGGTTCCTAGGATAATCCAGGTTCAGATCTGCAACCTTGTACCTGGAAAAAAAAGGTGAACAAAATGAAGACCCAGGCAGAATTAGCATCTGAAAGAACGTAAGCATCAAAGAGATGGTAGCTGATCTGACTCTTTGACTTGGAAGGAAAAACTACCCTGAGAACTACCTACCTTCCCCACAGGAAATCTCAATTTAGAGATCCTGAAGAAGCTCCTCAGTAATGAAGAATCAAATTTAGAGAAGCTCACCTCAAAGCTGCAACTTCCCTGAAAAGGATGCCATATATAGAGACCAAGATGAAAACCTTGAAAATATCATCAATTATCTGATTACTAAAAGGAACAATGAGCTAAAAGAAGATATAATGAAGGAACTAAGTGAGAAAATAAAAGAGATGAAAAATTCTATTATCAAAGAAATAGATATACTAAAAAAGGAAGTAACAGATAAAATCTGTAGTCAATGACATGAGGAACCATGGAGGAATTTAATGATAAGCTAACTTCTATAGAAAACAGAACTTCATCTCTTGAAGAAAGAATTTCTGACAATGAGGACAGGTTTAACATCCTGTAAGGAACATTCTCAATGAAATAGTTAAAGAAAAATGTCCCCATATAAAATAGAGTCAGATATGCTCATCCAGGAAGGTTATAGGACACCCAATAGGTCCAATCAAATGAGAAGCTCACCAAGACACATCATGTTCAAAATGTACAACAGGGAAATCAAGGAAAGAGTATTGAAAATGGCAAGAGAGAAACAACAAATCATAGTCAGTGTCAAATAAATAAGAATCACAACTGACTTTTCAACTCAGACTCTGGATGTGAGAAGATCATGGAAGGAGATCTTTCAACACCTGAATGAAGATAGCATGAAGCCAAGAATACTATACCCAGCAAAACTCAGCTTTATATTTGAGGGGGAAATAAGAACTTTTCATGATAAGAGCAAACTTGCAGCATTTAACAGAAAGCCAGAATTATAAAGAATTCTCAAAGATAAACTCCAGATACAAGTACAAGCTAACATTTTTCAAAACTCACAGAAAAATTTCAATAGAGGTACTTGCTATCAATAGACAACTAAGACAGCATAGAACTAATAATAAAAAACAATGACTATGAACTACAACCACATAACTATTGTAACACTGAATGTGAATGGTCTCAATGCACCAATCAAAAGACACAGACTAGCAGATTGTATCAAAAAATGAAATCCAACAATATGCTGCTTACAGGAAACCCACCTTACAGCCAAGGACACCCACAGACTAAGGGTGAAAGGAAGGAAAAAAATCTACCAGGCATATAGCCCAAGAAAGCAAGCTGGAGTTGCAATTCTTATATCTGACAAAGTGGATTTCAAATATAAGTTAATCACAAGAGATAAAGAAGACACTACATCCTAGTAAAGTGAACAATAAAACAGGAAGATATAACCATAGTAAATATATACTCTCCAAACACCAACACCCCCAAGACATAAAACCACTGGTGGACCTCAACAGGATAGTACCGGGAAAACAAAAATTCCTATCACTCCTATATCACAATAGACAGATCATCAAAGAAAAACAAACAAACAAACAAACAAAACCCATGAGATCTCCAGTCTAAACAACACCATAACTCAAACAGACATCTACAGAATATTCCACCCCAAATTGGCAGAGTATATTATACCTTCTACTCTGCAGCACAAGGATCTTTCTCCAAATAGACCAAATTCTAGTTCACAAAGGCAATCTCAGCAAATATAAAAAAGTAGATATTATCCCTTATATCCTATGAGATTATGAAGCCATGACCCTAACAATTAGTAGCAAAAACCATTGCAAAAAACACAATACATGTGGAGATTCAATAATACCCTACTAAATGAAGAATGGTTCCTAGAAGATATGAGAACAAAAATTAAGGAATTTTTGGAAGAGAATGAGAATGAAGACACAACATATTGAAACCTCTGGGACAGCATGAAAGCACTCTGCAGGGGAAAATTTATAGCACCAAGTGTCCACATTAAGAATCAGGAGAGATCCCTAACAAATAAGCTTATGATCCAGCTCAAATCTCTTCAAAATGAAGAACAGTCTAATACCAAAGCCAGCAGAATATAGGAAATAATTATGATCAAAGTTGACATCAATGAAATTGAGAACAAAACCAAAACAAAACAAAAAATAGAAAGAATTGATGAAACAAAGAGCTAGTTCTTTAAAAAAATAAATAAAATTGACAGACCACTAGCTAATCTAACTAAACAAAGGAGAGATTCAAAACAAATCAACAAAATCACCAATGAAAAGTGGGTGATCACCACTAACTCCATTGAAATCAAACAGATTATCAGAAAATATTTTGAAAAGCTATACTCCTCTACATCAGATAATCTGATGACATGGACAAGTTTCTAGACACATTGAACACCCCCAAATTGACACAGGATGAAACTGAGATCCTAAGCAGCCCAATAATAGGCACAAAAATCCATACAGAAATTAAAAGTCTTCCAAAGAAGAAAAGCCCAGGACCTGATGGATTTTCCACTGAGTTTTACCACACCTTTGAAGCAGAGTTAACACCTCTCCTTATCAAGCTATTCCAAGAAATTGAAAAAGAAGGATCTCTCCTACACAGTTTTTATGAAGCAAGTATAACTCTGATACCAAAACCCAAAAAAGACACATAAAAAAAGGAAACTACAGACAAACATCCCTCATAAACATTGACACAAAAATCCTTAATAATTAGATTCCTGCTAATTGCATTCAAAAACATATCAAGAAGATAATTCATCATGATTAAGTGGGTTTCATTCCAGGTATGCAAGGCTGGATCAACATACACAAATCAATAAATACGATTCATCACTTCAACATAATTAAGGACAAAAACCATATGATCATCTCAATAGATGGATAAAAGGCCTTTGATAAAATTCAGCATCTATTTATGCTCAAAACTCTAGAGGAAATAGTGATATAAGGAACTTATCTTAACTTTCTGAAGACCATATATGACAAACCATCAGCTAGTATAATACTAAGTGAAGAAAAGTTGAAAGCATTTCCACCAAACTTGGGAATGAGATAAAGCTGCCTGTTTTCAGCATTATTATTCAATATAGTCCTTGAGACCCTGACTGGAGTAATCAAGCAAGAGGAAGAAAACAAAGGGATAAGAGTAGGAATGGAAGAAGTCAAAATATCTTTTTCTGCTGATGACATGATCCTATATCTGGAAGAGCCATAAAACTCCACCAGAAAACTGCTAGAGCTAATAAACAGATTTGGCAAATTAGCAGGTACAAGATCAACATCCATAAATTAATAGCTTTCCTGTATGCTAACAATATTAGGGCAGAAAAAGAAATCAGGAAATTGGATCCAGTCACAATATCCTCTAAACGAATAATATACTTGGGAATTAATCTAACCAGAGAAGTAAAAGTCATCTACAAAGAAAATTATCAAACACTGAAAATAGAATTTGGAGAAGACTTGAGAAGATGGATGGATGTTCCATGCTCTTGGTTAAGCAGACTTAATACAATTAAAATGGCCATTCTGCCGAAAGAGTCAATGCAATCCCCATCTAGATTCCAACGTAATTCCTTACAAATATAGAAAAAACAATTCTCAAATTAATTTGAAACAACAAGAAATCCAGAATAGCCAAACTATTACTAAGCAAGAAAGATGAAACAGGTGGTTTTGCAACACCAGATCTAAAATTATGCTGTAGAGCTGTAGTATCAGAAACAACATGGTATCTGTATCAAAATAAGAAAGAAGACCAATGGAATAGAATAGAAAACTCTGAGACAAACCTACAAATCTTCAAACATTTGATCTGTGACAAAGTTGGTCAAAATACAACATGGAGGAGAGTCAGTCTATTCAACAAATGGTGCTGGAAAACTGGACCTGGAGGATACCTGGAGAAAATTGAAATTAGATCCTTATCTCTCAACTTGCACAAAAATCAATTCTAGATGGATCAAGGAATTAGGAATTAAACCAGCTATCATATATCTGCTAGAAGAAAATTTAGGACCAACACTTCATATATGGGAGTTGGCTCTGACTTCCTCAACAAGTTTCCTAAAGTGCAAGAATTACAATTCAAAAATCAATGAGTGAGATGCCATTAAACTAAAAAGTTTCTATAAAGTTAAGGAAATAGTCAAAACAGTCAAGAGACAATTTACAGAATGGAGAGAATCATGGCCTGTGATCCCTCTGACAAGAGACTAACATGCAAAATTTACAAAGAATTCAACAAACTTAATACTCAAAACACAAACAATCCAATCAATAAATGGGCAAGAGAGCTAAACAGAAACTTCTCAACAGAGAATATTGAGCAAGCCAATGAGTACATAAGAAAGTGTTCTAAATCACTGGTAATCAGAGAAATACAAATCAAAACTACCTTAAGATTTCACCTCATTCCAGTCAAACTGGCAAAGATGAAGAATATAAACAATAACAAATACTGGAGGGGTTGTGGGGAGATAGGAACACTATCACACTGTTGATGGAACTGCAGACTGGTCCAGATGCTCTGGAAAGCAGTGCATAGACTCCTCAAAAAATTAGGGTTGGATCTACCATATGACCCAGCTATCACTCTTTTGGGTATTTTCCCAGAGGAGTTGGAATCAGTGAATTACAGCAACACAGCAATATCCATGTTCATAGCAACTCAAATTATAATAGCTAAATTATAGAACCAACCCAGATGCCCCTCACTGGATAAATGGATCCATTGAAGGTAAATGAATGGCATTGGAAGAAATCATGCTGAGAGAATTAGCCAAACCCAGAGAGTCAAGGGTCGAATGATTTCCCTCATTTATGGAGGCTGGATGTAAACCCAGACTTGAGAATTAGATAGATAAACTCATATATTAGAGCCATAGACCAAAAGTGCAATATATTAATATTTATGAGATATAGTTGTAAGATACTGCACAAGATATTTGAACAAGCTATACTGCATGCCTGTCCAAAAATGTAAATGTTTAATTCTATTGGCAAATATTTTGAAGAATAACAAGGGATGATAGGAAGGGAGGAGAAGGGGAAATGTTGGA